>JAGDQP010008190.1:0-46601 GCA_022664845.1 Lepisma saccharinum
TTTATTATTATTATTATTTTAAAGTGTATTGTTATTTAGTCATCTTTCGTTCGGAGTCCCAGTGGTTCACAACATTGGAGCGTGAAAGTCTTGGAGGGGTATGCAGGTAAAGAAAAGTAATAGCTGAATCTGAGAAACGGAAGAGACACGAGACAAAAAAGAAAGTAAAGGGAGAAAAAATACCAGAGATTATAACGTAGCTCCAGTTGCGATTTCTGAGAGTACGCAAAAGCGGTTGGTTACTCGCGTATCATCTATCCGAGCAAAATCACCAGAGGTGCAGAAAGTTCAATCAAGTTCTTCAGCCCTAAAAAGTGGTGAAATAGAGGACGGATGAGCAAAGTTCCTTGGCGACAGCATGTAAGAGGAACACTGGAACTTGGCGCAAAGTGGAAAGGTTCATAATGTTCAACTTCGAGCCTTAGGTTGGCGGTGGTGGGTTTTAGGGACGCAACCAGCCTTATGGCTTGAAGATTATGAACCTTGCCACCTCGCGCCAAGTTCCAGTGTTCCTCTTACATGCTGTCGCCAAGGAACTTGGCTCATCCGTCCTCCATTTCACCACTTTTTAGGGTTGAAGAACTTGGCTGAACTTTTTGCACCTCTGGTGTTTTTGCTCGGATTTCACAACTTTTTGTAAGTATATATATATTTGTGGAGTTTTGAGGGGACTGCGCTCCCTTTATCGCAACCAGACTCTCCAGGGGACTGCGCCCCCATGGTGCAGATCTTCCCCATACCCCCGGTGGTTTGCCCCATTTATTGTAACCTACTCGTGATGGTACATTATCATACCAAATTTCGTTTCTCTAGCTTCAGTGGTTTGGAAAACGGGTTTTGGGCGGCCATTTTGGATTAAAGATGGAGACATTTTTAACATATATTGTTATGACCTAATCCTGATGGTTCACCTTCATACCAAATTGCATTTCCCTATCTCGAACGGTGTGGAAAGTGGTTTTTGGGCTGCCAGTTTGAATCCAAGAGAGCTACTTTTTTTCAAAATGTTGTAATATTTTGCTAAACTACTCTTGATAATACACATTTATGCCAAATGTCGTATCTCTAGGTCAAACTATGTGGGAAATGGATTATGAGGTCAGCCATTTTGATTCCAAGATTGTGTCTTTGGAGACATTTTGTAATATTTTCCTAACCTACTAATGATATATACCGTCATACTATATTTCATTTTTCTGGCCCCAGCCGTTTAGGCTGCGTATTCTATGGAAATTCTGGGGCTATTTTGGATCCAAGATGACAACTTTTTCAAGATTGTCTAACATTTCCTTAACCTACTAAAGGACATTATAAATGCAAGATGGTGACTTTTCAAAATGATGGATTTTTTTCCGTTTACTTATTTATCATCCTCCACCTTCATGCCAAAATTCATGTTTCTAGCTTATCCCGAACATCCTAAACAATATGAGTGAGTGAATGTGAGTTAGTGATGAGCGCAAGAGTCTTGCAGTTTTGACCTTGGTCTTGAATGCTAGCAAGACCAAGACCAGGGATACCGTTGCAAGACCAAGACCAAGGGATGCAAGATCAAGACCAAGACCATACCTGCAAGACACGCGCAAGACCAAGACCAGCCTGCAAGTCTTGCAAACGCACTATTTGAATACTTTTAAAACGTGGAAAGGAAGGGGAAATCATTATATCCTTCACTTGAATTTCTTTGGCTTCTGTAAAGATACCACTGGGGTGAACGTGTTCCCAGTTGTGCAAGCCGTGTGAGTGGTTCAGAGAACCATGCCGCTGCTACTGTAGCATAAACGTCCTTTTCTGAATCGAAGTTGATAATTTCTGTCCGGTTCTGTATCTCAGTGCATGAAAGCAATACCCACATATTTGTCAAAAACGAGATAATGCTACAAACGTAACCCATAATCTATCACCCCCTGAAACCATGAATATTGTTTAAGTAATTTCACTCTAGTGGGCCCGGTCATAAGGATATATGCTTAAGAGTTTCCTGTCACCTTTATATTCTCGGAATAGCTTCAGTGTGTGTTATTGGATTCATGCACGTAGCCACAGAGTTGTTATTACTTGTTCTCAAGTTTCATGCGAGTTATCCTAATCGAAGTCTCTTGGCCCCCGCCCCCCACAGAAAGAAATTAGTAATTGGTGCCGGGTTACGATGCATTCAAACGTTCTGAAACAATGAGGATTCCTTATCGCGAAGTCGCTAAAGAAATTAGACACCATTCTGCAGGTTGTAAATTCTACTGTAAAAGAAGTTGTTGTAATTCTACTGTAAATTCATAGATTGTTAGGTTTTGTCTTTTCTGATGTTAGGTTTGTCGTGGCATGATTTATTGATTGAGATAAAGGTGGATTATGGTCAGTTCGGAATTTGTACTGGTTTATGTAACCAAGTATTTGTGTTCTAAGCTACTAGTCGATGTTATAAAATGTCTGTTGATATATGTTATTGGAAACTGACAAGGAGGGGTCACGATTCTCAAACACACAAGAAAATAGTACAAGTTGGTTGCACAGTGTTGCAAACTATGGAAGATATATCACACCAACACGAAGATTGCAACACTATGGTACCAACGTTCACAATGTTATTTTGTTTTGTAGTAATGCATTTTAAATATATCTTACTTGACACGTAGTTCCATTCAGTGGTGTCAATGCTTTAACTATTCCCCAACCCTCGGTATTATACGTGTTTTTTTTTTAGCGTTTTGACTGTTATTCCAGATACCAGCATATTGACCTGTGTCTCCACATATATTTTCTAACCCGACAACTTTCAGCTCATATATCGTCCATAGTTTGCAACACTGTGCAACCAACTTGTACTATTTTCTTTTTTATTGCCAGTACTTTTCCACTGTGCATTAATTGGTATATAATGCTATTTAAAAAATTGTAACTTTGTTTTGCGTTGGCAACACTGCTCCCTAGATGGGAACACTGCTTATGGTTTTTGTTACTGCTTGTGGTCAGTTATATGTTGTGCAAGTTTTATTTTGATTACTTTTCCCGTTTTCAAGATATTCCATTAAAACCTCACTACTACCTTTATATACATTTTTGTGACATTCGACGTTGCGGAGACCCTAGCTCCCTTCCCCCTGGACCATGGCACCTTAAATTTTAGTAATCTACATATCTCGTTATGTTGCTTGCGATGTATTAGGTGTAAATAGGATTTGTGTGTTTGGGGACCGTGACCCTTCCTTGTGAGTTCTGTTCTATGTGTTACGCTACGGAGAATTGAGTCTGAATAAAAACAACAGTTTTTTCAATACACTTGCTTATTGTTTGTCACCTCTAGATAAAGTAGGAAGGAATATTACTAGATGTGGGCTATAGTTTTGGATGCAACACAAAAGTTACTTTAGAGTAAGCTAGAGGTATCAGGCGTGTAGGCTTGTATTAAACACAGAAATTCTTCAAATTCAGCAGGTTTACTTTGATACATTTGTTCCACAGCAAAGTTTTGCTCCACAACTCGTAAGTTTTTACCGAGCGTCCGTAGGTGAGTTGGTAGAGCGCTGGCGTCGCATTCGCAAGGTCTGTAGATGGAAGCCACGCGACCGGCCATCCTGACTGAGGTTTTCTAGGGTTTTCCTAAGTCCCACCAGGCGAATGCTGGGATGGTACCTTAACTCAAGGCCCTGGCCGCTAACTTCCCAATTGCTGTCCCAAGCCTTAGGCCATAGATGCCTGTTAGGCTTAAATAAATTCAAATTCAAATTTGTTAGTAATTATACTTTCTATCACTCTTCTGCCAGAACTCGCTTAAGCCATGACTAGTCTCATTATCGTCAATTCTCTGGGTTTGTGGATATGAGTGCCTCTTAGATGAAAACAACAATACTAAGTTTTAGTTAAACACAATATCTGTGTATGTTTGTTCTTCCTTTGGAACTTACCTGTAGCACGGAGAATGGACGAATGGTAAATAATTGAAACCGTGTCTAGAAGATGACAGAGAGCACAAATTTATGAACTGCTGCAAGGTAAGAACTTCAAGTTATTTTGGCCATCATTTTCGATAACCCGTGATTGCATTCTGTCAAATCTTACGAAACAGTTGTGTGCCTAAAACAGCAAGTAAACTAAAAGTAAAATAATAAAATGTTAGTGAAGTTGTTCAAATTAAAGCGAAATTGATTTTCGGTAGTTCTATTCTGTACACTTCCATGGCGTGAGACTGACCACCCCACCTCACTTAGTACCGTAGGTCAAGAAAATGTGGAGCGCAAACTTCACATCCCCCATGCGCCGTTCACAGCGTGTACGTATCGCACAGGGGATAGCTTTTTTTTACATTAAAACATATTTCCATTACTATTGACCATTACTATTAAGGTAGGTTTTTACGCGTAGCTTTTACCAGAGAGAAATGACTTAAGCCATTTTTCTCTGCTTTTACTATTCCCTATATCCGGCGTAAAATTTACGTATGAAATATAAACTTCTTAAAAGCAAGACTTGCAAGACTCTTGCAAGCAAGACCAAGACCAAGACCAGGGAAACCAATCAAGACCAAGACCGCTACGGTCTTGGTCTTGGTCTTGCTTTTGCTCATCATTAATGTGAGTGTATGAATCAACCGCAATTTCAGGGGTCCACAACTCAAATATGCTTCAATCTACGAATATGAAATTTTGCACACCTGCACATATTCGCCATATCTCCTTAACTTTGAAAGCTCATATTCCTATCTTTAAGATCTTTTTTTTTTCTTATGGGGCCTCGAAATCGCCGATTTCGCCCAAAACTCTTGTTCCTGTGTAAGATGCTTCTGGCAGTGCTGACGTGACGCGCAAAACTTTGTGGGACAGGGAGGAACACTGAAAAATGGCGCGAGGTGGCAAGGTTCATGATGTTCGAGCCTTAGGTTTGTTGGTGGTGGGTGTGGTGGGTTTAGAGCCGTCACCAGCCTTATAGTTTCAAGATCATGAACCTTGCCACCTCGTACCAACTTCCAGTGTTCCTCTTACATGCGGTCACCGAGGAACTCGGCTTATTTCCATTTCACCACATTTTAAGGCTGAAAAAGTTGGCTGAACTTTTTGCACCTCTGGTATTTTTGCTCGGATTTCACAGCTTTTTCTACGTGTATAATATCGTTGTCGGAACTGCAATACCCCTATGTGGCAAACTATGAATTTTTCACGAAGGACAAAAAACCGGTTTCTGGACTAAAGTCTGGAATACAATTGAGGTTCTGAAAAGCTGTTATATCTCAAAAAGTAGAAGTTGTTTTCACATGATTTTTTTACAGTGTGCACAGTACACAGAACTATAAGCTGGTACCAAAACATGTTGTTTTGTTTTTTAAAAAAATCACACATGGGTATTGCAGTTCCGATGACGATATATGTATACTCGCTTCGCTGCGCCCCTTTATCGTAATCAGACTCTACGGGGGTTGGCCTCCATGGTGCAGATCTTCCTCCATACCGCCTAGAGCCCCTGTAACCTACTCGTGATGGGACACCTTCAAACCAAATTTCGTTTCTCCAGCTTCAGTGGTTTGGAAAATGGGCTTTGGGCGGCCCTTTTGGATTAAAGATGGAGACATCTTTAACATAATTTTATATCGTCGTGACCTAATTGTGATAGTACACCTTCATATCATATTTCATTTTTCTATCTCAAATGGTTTTTGGGCTTCCATTTTGAATCCAAGATGGCGACTTTTTAAAAACTGTTGTACTATTTTCCTAAACTACTCTTGATAATATACATTTATGTCAAATTTGGTATCTCTAACTCAACCGCTGTGGAAAATGGACTATGAGGTCCGCCATTTTGGTTCCAAGACTTTGTCTTTGGAGACACTTTGTAATATTTTCCTAACCTTCTAATGATATATACCGTCATACTATATTTCGTTTTTCTAGCTCCTTTCATTTTGGCGGCCATTTTGGATGCAAGATGGCGTTTTCGGAGACATTTTGTAGTACTGTCCTAACCGACTATTAATGATCTACTGTCATACCAAATTTCGTTATTCTAGCTCCAGCCGTTTAGACTGAGTTTTCTATGGAAATTTCGTTTTGGCGGCCATTTTGGATCCAAGATGGCACCTTTTTTAAGATTTTGTAATATTTTCTTAACCTACTAGCGGTGATGTACCTTCATATCAATGTTTCGGTTTTCTTGCTTCAACCGTTTAGGCTGTGTATTCGGTGAAATTTTACGTTTGTCGGCCATTTTTAATAGAAATGGCGACTTTTTCAAAATGTCAGAATGTTTCCTTTACCTACTTACCATCCTCCACCTTCATGCCAAATTTCATGTTTCTTGCTTATTCCGAACACCCTAAACAATATGCTGAGCGAGTCAGTGAATGTCAGTTAGCTTAAAATACGCAATATCAGGGGTCCACAACTTGAATGTGCATCAAGCTATGAATATGAAATTTTTCACCCCTGCACATATTTGACATATCTCCTTAACTTTGAAAGCTCATGTTCCTGTCTTATCTTTTTTCTTATGGAGCCTCGAAATCGCCGATTTCGCCAAAAACTCTTGTTCCTGTATAACATGCTCCTGGCAGTGCTGACGGTATGTGACGCGGAGAACTTGGCTGCATGCACTGCCGTGCATGTTGATTGACGTGAAAGTATGAGTTTCATTTTAAATTTTAAATCCTTTTGATTACTTGTATTTTAACTATTTTCAATTTTCATTAATTTGATAACAATGCCTATACTGTAAAAACTGTACCTCTGAATTGGGAGTACAAAATTCCAATTTTGTACTCCTAATTTTTGAGAGTCAGCGAACTCAGGGTTTTATTTAGAGAGGCGGTTCTTTGTCTCCCAGTTTTTGGGAGGGAACAGATTTATAGAAAAAAAAACGAAGGTGAAATATGAATGCCTGTGCCCCTCACTGATTCTCAAAAATTTTGAGTACATTATACTGAGGCAGTGGCGGACCGAGGACTATTTTTCAGAGGCAGTGGCGGACCGAGGGATTCATATTTTACCTTCGTTTTTGTTTCTATTAATCTGTTTCCTCCCAAAAACTGGGAGGCAAAGAACCACCCCTCTAAACACAACCCTTGGTTCGCCACTGCCTGTCAAACATTGAGAGTGCAAAATTGGAATTTTGTACTCCCAATTCAGACGTACAATTTTTAGGGTGTAGCAAAATTAAGCAATGAGAGATTTGGAATAAATGAAAATAGATTAATCTAGGGCATGTATAATTAAGAATTTCCTACACTGTAGAAAGCTGCACTTGTTTGTATCTATTACACACATGAGTTGAACACTTTTTGATCGTTTCTGTGCACTTTAAATGTACAGGGATGTGAACAACCTAGGTTTTACCAGTTAGAATTTTTAAAATTTTTTAAAGTGGTTTCCTGGATCTGGTTTCCTAGTAAAAAAGTAAAAGTGTTGGAGTGAGTGAGTAAAAGTGACCCGGGTCATCGCACTGATAGCCTCTTGCCTTTATCAACTAGGCACTAACAACCACATCAGAGTCGTCACGTTATTTTTGGCTATAACTTGAATAAATTCGATGCAAAAGTGAGTAAGCCTGATTTGATCAAACACATAGTGAATAATTTGTGTTCAGGATGTATTAAAGTAACCGTATAGAACTGAAAATTTTCAGAGAACCGGCAAGTGTATGATTAAGTTGTTTTTTTTTTACCGAATAAAAACGTAAGTGACAAGGCATGACATCTAAAAATAGTACTGTAAGTTTCTTTCCGATTCGCCAGATATTTTACGATCCGCGTCAATCACCAGCATCACTTAAGCTGTACTGTTACTCATGCAATCAAATTGTTTTACTTCTCCGAATCAAGCACCGCAAAAGACTGTCTTATACAACCTTACCACATACCTAATAGATTAAATGTCGTACCACTGAATTGTATAGTGGTTTTAAAAAAGGCTATGCATGAGGATCAAAGGGATTCAAAGCCCAGATTTCTGATGGAGAACTGTAGATGAACGCAAAATACGGAGCATTTTATTTTTAAGAAATCGCTTTTATGTTATTTCAAAACCGGATAATCATAAGAAAACGGTTTTCATATTTGAGTCCAACTTAAGGTTTTGTTTCGAACAGATTTCCGCTTTCTCTTAAAATCAAACTTTGCTCTTCGATGAAAACGCAGTTTTTTTTTTAATTTCTGTTCCCGAAAATATTGCTTATCTGCATTTCTTTTTTTATATTATATATATTTAAAATAAATTTTTATGTGACGTTGATTTAGTTTTCCTAAGAAAAATACCCAAGTGCGAGAGAATGAGCATAGTACCTTCAGTAATGGAAGTCTACGTTTTAAAAGATAGACTTCTACTTTTTTGTTTCATATAGACCTATTCTTTGAAATTGTCTCTTAGGTGCACACAAAGATTGAAAATCTGTAGAAGAGATGTCGGGAGTTTATTGCATCGCACTGAAAGCGAATTTTCAATACATCTTCTCCGCTTCTTTTATAGTGTTGCCCACGATGTGAAATTGAGGCTGTGTTGTCTCGAAAAATCTTGTTCAGAAAGTGTCTTGACTCGAAAATAAGTATATTGAATATTACGACAGTTATGTCTGGTCTCGTTTCCAAAGACATTTCTCTGTGTCGTCTCGTCTCGTGTGCAACACTAGCTTCTTTTTTCACGATTACTTGTTACATGTTTCTCTTGTACACATTTTGTTCACTATGTGTTTGATAAAATCAAACCTGACTGTTGCGTCCAATTTCTGAAATCTTTTGCGAAAACACACATACATACACACACACACAAAAACCGTGACGCTCTTACTATGGCTTCGTAGCTCAGTTGGTTAAGGGAAGAGAACCGAATTCTATCCCCGCTACCGCATACTTATGCTTCTTTCCTAGGAATCCAGAACCGGTATTGATGCAATCTAAGTTGTAAAAGCCAACTCGTTCACATCTTTGCATATTTCATGTGAACAGAACTTAGAAATTGACTCATAATATGTCTGCAAAAAGATATACAAAAAGTTTATCTTTATTATAGTTTAGGCTTATAAAGTTGATGAACATATACCTAATTAAGAATCGATAAGAAAAATTGCCAAAGGTCCTGAAGAATTCAAAAACCCAGTGTTGGGTAGTAACTAGGTACAAAACATGTACCTAAAGCTGTAACTAGTACTTAAATATAAGGTATTTGTTTTAGGTAAATAATAATTTTGTTTAGTCATGACTAAAAAGAAAAGCATGGGGCGCGCTATTCACTAATAGTTGTAAGAGAAATTTCTCAACGATAGAGTTTTATTTATATGAAAGAAGTTCTCCAATGTAAGACTGGTAACTTCGATATTGACGGAATCTAGGACTGTTTGTCTCACTTACTCACGAAACGAGACCATTGGTCCAGCATATGGTCTATTTGTCAGTACACTGAGAGAAATTTCTAGACTTTTTTTGCAACTTTATTACAATCTAGGAGTCGCCGTAGCTTAGGCGGTAACGCGTCTGACTGGCGGCCCGGGTTCAAATCCCGGCCAGGACACTGGAGACTTTTCTCACAGTGTTCCCATGCTTGGCGCTCTCAGGTTCACTTCCTATCACATTGAGTACTAGAGTGTCCTTGGTACTCCTGGGCACCTTGGGAAGGTAAATGCAGTCGAGCGTGGGACTGACCACCCCACCTCACTTCGTACCGTAGGTCAAAATAATGTGGAGCGCTACCTCCACATCCCCCATGCGCCGTTCACGGCGCGTGGGTATCGCACAGGGAATAGCTTACCTTTCTTTAAAATTACAATCTAGACGTTGTGACATTACGGAGAATGTTAAATTATATGGTCAGTTTACGTACATTTTGTCATTATTCTGGAGAAATTGTACGTATTTCTAGTCTTTTGCCTTATGAGCTTTGCCACATGAAATTGTACGTATTTCTAGTCTTTTGTCCATGCCACATGAGCTTTTAACATATGTAATGGTATCCCTTCATTACTACTGTTAATATCAGTGACTTCATTACTTTTATCCAGAATAGTAAGGACAAAATGTACGTAAACTGACCATATAATTTAACATTCTCCGTAATGTCATAAGGTGTAGATTGTAATAGTGTTGCAAGAAACTTTAGAAATTTCTCTCAGCGTATAGAATCTGAAACTTTAATTGCAAAGCTTCCGATTTCTTCGAAATATTAAAATAAAAGCTATATCTTCATAGGCAGATAACATGGTGAGAATGTATGTAGTTGCCATATTTGGAAGGATAAATATGAAGTTTGTTTCCAGTTTTAGAAATTTAAAATACAATACAACTCTGCAGTTGTCTGCTTCTATTGAACCTATTACTAACTGCAGGGTAGATCTTAACACATTAAAGAAAATGACTAATAGGTTATTGGACATTTGAGGCAATTGAATTTTCGTAATCCTCTTACGGATGAACTACCTTGTATCACAAGCGCTTGGTAAATGCCCATTACTTTCCGCAGCCGCATGTATTCATAACTCAATTTTACCGAGCTTCGACCAGCGCTGGAGATCAAGAAAGAGCTCTGTTGCCGGCCACACTGGCAGACGTTCGTGCAGTTTCATTTGTGGCGAATCCTAGTTTAGTTTTCATAACGATATACGGGACGAAACGACTGGAGAATGAATGAGACTGCATAGTATGATTCACCCGACATTATAAGAATAGTGAAGTCACTACTGCTAAGATGGGCAGGCCATGTGACTCGCATAAGGAAAAACTAAAATAAGTCATCATAGTTGGTAAGCAGGAAAGAAACCGTTCTCGTTCAGAAGATAGAATTGACTCCAGATGTGAAAGTGTTTTAGCGATTTATTTCTCAATAAAGTTACTTCTAAATACTACCATTTTCCTGGTGCTTCACTATCACGGTTATCTTTGAAGTTGTAACTCGAGTTACGGGCCTAATCCCCAGGCCCAATGTGCGTTTTCTTCTATTATTTCTTATTTCTTTTAGTGTGTATAAGTTATTCGCTGTACTCAATTACTGGACTAGGACCTGTCGGAGGTCTGAAACGTCTTCAAAAGACCGACCCGTGATCAGTGTCTAATATCGAGATTACATAAGGATGTACGCCGAGCGTGGCATTTTGCCTAAGAATGACGCCAAGGATAAAATACTAGGACGACCTTTCAACTTTTGGTGGTAAATGGGATCCTTCGGTGCAATGATAATTGAATCAAAAGTTAAGGAGATAATCATGTAGGGGAGACTGAGGCAAGTTGCAACAGCAGACATGTTGCAATACTGTTAGTTCTCTGGTGCGTACCCAAAATGAGAGCTCTCGCATGGTGGTTCTGAATCGCTATTGAGGAGTGAGTGTTTAGGTGTTGTTTGAAGACACTCAGTAGCCAAAGGGAGACATTCTTCGAATCACGTTAGAGACTTTCTTCGAATCACGTTAGAGACTTTCTTCGAATTACGTCAGGGACTTTCTTCGAATTACGTCAGGGACTTTCTTCGAATTACGTCAGGACTTGGAATTACATCAGAGACTTTCTCCGAATTTTTTGGGGAGGTAAATGTCCATTTTTCATGAGGTAGATGTGGCTCGTCCCAGTTTAATTAGTATTTTATATTGAAATATTTTTAATATAATTATCTCAGCTTTGCTTATTGTTTAACAGGCGTCCACCACCCCCACCCACTCATCCTTTTCCACTACTCTTTCACGGCCTGTACTAGAAAATTCTTCAAATATCTAATTATTCTCTTTTTTTAGTTATTACTAGTTCCAGAGCTAAAATTCTGATTATTCTATAGTTATTATAGTTATATTAATTATATTCTTATACATATTACATAATAGCTATATTTATTGTATTATTTTATAGTTATATTTATTACTAATATTCCTTTTTTCCTATTGATTATGTCAATACGAGAAGAAAACGTGATTGTTTTAATCGTCCTTTGCTTCTTTAAACTAAATTTTTAGGAGTTTGAACTAATAATAAGTTTTTTCTGATATTCTAAAGTTGCAACACTGAGTTCTTTTACCTGTGTTTTCAAATTTACCTCTCCTTCTCTAACAAACAGTAGAGGTAGGTCATAATTAACTGACAAAAGAAATGGAAATGAAGGGAGGGGGTTTTATTGTTTGGCTCTGCGATGTTATAGAGGTGACAATGGGGCTATTGTGTGAAAGGCAGTAAATTATGTCAGAGGGGAACTTTGGGAAGAATGGGTATTGTATCCCATGTCACATAAGTTGTTATGGTGGTTAGACGCGACTAGAAGGGGAAAACTGGAGGGTTCCAGGTGTCTGGTTGATTTTTATTGAATAGTGAGGGAGTAATGTTACGTATAAATTGTAATAAGTATTTTTAATAGAGAGTTATCAAAGATAAAGGTGATATCATTGATGTATTTCTAAGGTATTTATATTTTACGACAGACTTATCGCAGACGAGAGAACTACCAAACAAAAGTGATCTCACCTCGATCTTCCTTGTAACGCCTCAAGAAACTACCAAGATGGTATTCAAGAAAATGTTTTAATTGGTAATGGAGTAAATTAGGGAGACGGGAAAAGTTTGGAACCAAGCCACAATCCTATATGGCCTGTGTACTTGGGAGTATACCACCATGAAATGGATATATTTTATGCCTCGATCTGAAAGAGTATTTGATAAAATACGATCTTATATAATAAGATTTCAAGATTATATTAAAGAAAACGCCTTTGATTCAGAATGAAGCGAACTAGGAAGGTGGTAGAAGCTTGAAATCAAGTTAGGAATGTATATGAAATACAGTAGGATCGCTTGTAATGGTCAAGCTGAAGAAGTATTTGGTAAAATACGATTTTATATGGTAAGGAAAACTTCTAAGGAAGTACCATGATGGTATTCAAGAAAATGGCTTTAATCAGGAATGGAGTGAAGTAGGGAAACGGGAGAAGCTTGAAATCAAGTTAGGTATGTATATGGAATGTGCTAAGTATGGTTTTGTTTGTCTTTTCGAAGAGTATTTGGTAAAATACGATTCTCTATAATAAATTGTGAATGCAATCACTCCTTCTGGTAAGTTGAATTGAAGATTGTAGACTCCAGTCCATTCTTTCTTATTGCTGTTTTCTTCTTGATGGTATCTTTAGTCAATATTAAGCATATTCATATTTTATAATGAACACCGCATGGGCCCCTAAATTACTTAAATACTCAACCCAACTCCAAGCTGTTTCACATCTCTGATGTAAAGAACCTTTTAATTATAGTAGTGTAAATGGAATTCGAGGCACTTCAATATTTTGAAACATTCAATTTTGTTTATCAAAATTTCAGAAGTATAAATTGGTTCATAAAAGCGAGAATCTACGATTAGAAAATGTAAATTGAATCCGAACTTATAAATAACTAGTTTTAAACTTCAACGTGACTTGGCCGTCCATATTGAATTTTGTTTTCAATACCCACAAAAAATAAAATAACTACGATGTGAACATACAAATGCTTTCCATATTCGTGATAGAATCTGTACAAAGAAGTAAGGCGTGATAATTTTAGTAGGTTGTCTTATGAATCAACTTTAACTTGTATTGTCTGTATACTACATAGCCGATCTCAACGAGGGTGGAATGTGGTATACAGCTGCGCTAGTAGGATTACCACGATGGCAGTACTCAACATATTCTAAACCTATGGCTCATAGACTATCGTACGAACCAAGTTCAGGTGGTCACTTCAGAGCTTGACCTACCTACCTCTTTTGCAGGCAACCAAGATGCACACGCTGATCAAAAATACAGGATCTCGAAGCCTAGATTTATCATACGATTAAAGTTAGATACTTTCCTGTTATCCAACTGATTTAATAACGTTCACAATTTGGTTCGCTCCAGCACTGTTTGATCCCACGATCTCCCAGATGCTACGCTAACAGCAATTCATGGCAACTTGGTTTCCTTACTTCATATGAGGCTGGATGCACCTTAGACAAGGAGCAGTACAAATAATGTTTTCTGGTGCCGTGATCAGGCAGACCGTTTGATTCTTGCTCAAGAGGCACTACCGCCTTTATTTCAACTTGACAAAGTAAAACTATGAAACAAAATAATAATTAATAAAAGATATAAATCCTAAGCAGTGGCTTTTTAATATTTCTTTGCTGGAGATTCCTTTCTTCCAAGCACTTTAATTTTTGAAACAATTTAATTTTGTTTAACAAAATTTCAGGAGAAGTATAAATTAGTTTAATACTTTTAGTGTGTTCGTAAGAATGTATTTAATGTTACCACAATAATACATATTCTTCCTTGTTAATAATTTTTCAGCTAGAATATATTAATTTGAATTCGAATTTAAATATTTCGAAGTTATTTCATGAGGTTCAGTTTTGTTTAGATAACAAAATTTCAGAACGAGAATTGTTATACAATTTAAACAAGTAAATAATTCTCGAGCATTACGCTGCAGTGTTGCTAACTAGGTAAACAAAACTAAATAAAACGAATTCAGAACTAGCTTTTTCGAACATTGCAACGCAATGTGAACATACAACTACTTGCGAGAAACTTAAAATTACCAGTGTTGCCAACTAGGTAAAACAAAATAAAACAAATCATGTTGTAAGAAAAAACTTTTTCATTTTACGTAATCAAGTGTAAGAACAATTTTTCTTATAAATACAATTTCAGAACGTCTGAGGTTAGACAAAGTCAAGTTATGATTTACAATTTTTAAAAGAAAAGCACATTCTATTGTGCGCAAATACAAATTACGCAAAGTAATTTGTATTTAAATTTGTATTTGTAATTTAGTTATTTAAATACTTCGCAGTTACTCAACTTTACTTGTCTTACAAGTATTTGTAGGATCACAACATGCTGTTCGCTGTTGAAACAATTGTGCATTGTTTAATTAACAATCCTCTAGCGTAATAGAAGATACAATCTGACGTACTAAATAATTTCTTGAGATTGCCTTGGTCACAAATGTAGTTATTAATTTTTAGTTTTATTCAGTTCGCAATCTATTTATGAATATCACAATATTTCATATTGTTCCTAATAAACACCGCATGGCGGTGTGAGCTCTTAAATGAAATAACTGACAAATCTCGTCATTAGACGTCCCATGTGTAACATTCGTGAAAGAGAAACTTCGTTTCGAATTTAGGTACTAATTCGGATAGTTTACATTACTTTTTCACTTGATACGGTAACCGTAAGGTAAGGTATGATAATCCTAGCTATTTGAAGGATTTAGTCTACGTCTTTTGTTGTTAGCCTCTCGGTGTCGTTTACTTTGTCCTTTAGAGACAATTGTATACCCTGATTTGCGTAATGTATTGTTTGGATTGAAGATCATTTTACTGTCATACTTCTGAGTTACTAAATCATAAAAATGTTGAAAATTAATTTCCATTCGAACTTGTTCATTGAATGTTACCCCACGAAGTTTGCAAAACTGTTCAATGTCCCCTGTATGGATATTGTGAATTTTGTGCGCGTAAATTTTCGCACCAGCACCAATGAAGATTAACACTTCCCACCCGTCTTTAATTTCTCTAGTTAATTCGCGTAAACAATTCCGTAAATGTAACAAGACTGGCTCATCACGTCGTTGTATATAAATAATACTATCTGTATCACAATAAATTACTCTCAATCCCAACAGTATCTAACATGTGAAACAATCGGAGTCTATCCCATGAAGATGTGAATGATGCTACAGCCAAATTTGTAAATGGATATGGTGAGTTCTCATTTTTAAAGTCTTTATATGCCACCAATAATTTTTGTCCTACAAGAATTACACTTTGTATTTCCAAGTGAGGTGCTCTTACAAGCTCAAGAAATTCTTGAGCACCATTTACAACTTTTGTCTGTGGTAAATTGCTGCGCTGGCCCCATTTACCAGAAAGAACGTTTAAGAAACTTTTTGAAATATACCTCAGCACTTCATTACGTTCGATTTGGTCATAATCAAGACTTATTCCTTCATGGCGGGCATAATCTGCAATATATGTTTGTTTTTGCTTTTCTGTAGTACAATCAGAAGGAAACCCACTGGATTCTTGTTTCATTTTCAAAAAGCTATCAACATAGGGTTTGAATAATCCCTCCTTCATTTCCATTTCCCAAATTTCATACGTGTCTAGTATAACATGCCCTTTCTTTAACGCAGCATGAAGCTCAGGAGTACAGAAAACACCTTTGATAGCACGTTCCTCTTGACTATGATTACAATCTCCACTATTCAGCTCGTCCATGCAAATTCGACACAGACCAAAAACGAGTTTGTTGTAAGAATTATGAAATAAGTGGAATGGCAAGATCACTAGGTGGCAGAACTTTACAGAATACGAAACCATGTACTTTACTTGGATCGGGCATGTGCACTTGACCAGTGAATACTTTATGTATTTTCACTTGTCCCGTTGGGAGTGGTTCCTTAGACATAACCCATGGGTACAAGGAAGTGACGTCAGCATATTTCAGATATTCGTTTTCATCACACTTGTACAATGCACGAAAACATTCTGTGCGTCCTCCCTTAAATGCGTCTTTCGAACGTAATGTCTCTTCAATATTATGACAATATTCTCAAATGAATGCTTGAATTTCGGGAAACGTTTTAACAGTCTTATCGTATTCGCATTCCCATTGTTCTACAAGCTTTACACCACAACTATTTTCAAGAAATTCTTTTCTAGCTAAAGTTGTATCATAGCGATTCTGTAAGGTACGCCCTTCATCATCAATAGGAAGATTTCGAAGTTAAACATGTATGTTCGTGCCAGTAGCACCCATAGAATTTGAACCCAGTAGGACTTGTTTTATCATATCCATCCAATTTAAAATGTCTAAATTGAACCTCACCGCCATTTTCAGCTGTCCTGAGTGTAATTTTGTGTTCATATTCCATATACTTAAGCCATAGGGGCGATTTCTTGCTTTGATGATCACGATGATGGTACCCTAATGGACGAATAATTGGAATACAGTTCTCTTGTAAATAAAGAGAGCGAAAGGATTCCATCGCACACATAGGAATAGTGCTTGTTTGATGGAAACATTGAATACCGTTTGTTTTTTCTTCAATGAGGTTTGAAAACCGAATGAGGGCCAAAGTTAGGATACGGATGTCGTTCCGGCAATATTCTAACAGTTCATGCTGGAAATCAATTATCTTTTTCGACTCTACACAATCATGATGGCATGCAGCAGTTGCTTCTGCCTCTTCAGGTGCTTTACTGTCAACATCGTAAAAGTCAGGTTTGTGATACAGTCCTTTGTAATTTTGATAGTGCTGGTTCATTGAATAAGTATGGAAAATCACCTTTCCTGAGGGATTGATCCAAACCCAGGTCAGCCAATTTTAGCCAGGTCAGCCAATCGAACCCCCATGAATACGTATGTGTCTCTGAAAATGATATTGTTTACAGTTGTATAATTTTATGACCTTGTGCAATAATATGAAGATTTATTTTCTGATATTCCAAGAGACTTGGAGCAGCAAATAACATGTCAAAGCGAGATCCATTGTGTGAAAGCGCCACCACTTTTTTAAACGGAGGTCCTTGTTGGAGTACATGATTAATGAATTAATCCATTTAAAAATACAAAATCCCTAATACCTTCTGAATTACCACACACAGCACATTTATGATTTTCGTCATCGATATCTTTACATGACAATGATGACATGCACAAATTAAATTGGGCTGATGCTCACGTTCAACATTTTCATCTATTACCAACAACATTGTCGCAATATCAAATCCTATTTACAAAAAATCCTCTACCCGTTTTGGTTTTGTTGACTTCACAAATCACGAATGCAACTCACCCACATACATAAAACACAGTTTACAATAATTTGTTCACCACAAACATGTTTTGACTTCGTTACGAATATCTATCTTCACAACACACTGAGGACAAAGTTGTACATACTCACATACAGGTTTATCCTTTTCTTTTGACTTGTGGTTATCAAAGCATGATTGAGTAGGGAATGTACGATAGCACTTATTACACTGGATTTTACTATCATAATTGTTTTGCTTGTCAGGATGATACTCTTCACAATACCTACATAAATATTCACAATTATGAAAGCGACGTTCGTTAAGGGGGGTAAGGCAATAATCACAATAACCATCACTTCCCTGAAATGCTGTAATGGTCTCAATTACATCGTAGTGGTTGTCTTCATATCGTAAAAATAATTTCCTCTCTGCTGATGGTCCAACAAACATCTTGACATACTCACGTGTTTCTGACATACGTGCATACACTACTATTTGATATTCGTCTTCAAAATACTTTTGAAGCTTGTCCACATCTTCAATGCGTCCTCCATTCTTACTAAGTAAATCTACACCTGCCGAATATCTAACATAATTCTCTAGCTCTAGTTGCCCACTTCTAAGGGTGATTCTTCATATAATTTGAATTTCCGTATTCTTTATTCGCTCGTAGTTTTGCTAAAACTAAGACATGAGCAATGAAATCAGGAAGTTATCAACTGGAATTATATGCTTCTGGGGATGGTAAGTCTACAAATAGTAAATATTTGACTTTCTTAGCTCGTCCCTGTCCACGAACAGGATCTGTGATATTTACTTTGATTACTAGCTTCTCGCCTAGCAAGAATGTCTCATTCGAGTTTAAAACATTTTCAATTTTTCTCAAAGATCTCCATTAATATGAGATCGAAATTTAAATGGAATGAATATAGGTTTTCCAAATTCGCAATTCGAACTTTCAATAGTAAAACTAACCTTTGAATCGGGATCTACATCATGAAGTAAATGATCTGCTGCAAATTGAAAAAGATTCTTTACAAACTCCTCATGATCGCTAATTGATGTTGTTACGGGGCGAATTGTGATTTTTCGTCCATGTAAAGGATTATTAGAATATTGTTTACGACGTTCACTTACAATTTCAAATTGAGGTCCAGGTCCTTCACCGTACATCATAACTGCATCATGTTCTTTCTTCCATTGTTTCACAGTAATATTAATCACTTCGTCATCATCGTCACTGCTTGCCGTCTCCATAACAACTTCATCACTATCCTCCTGTCATACTAAGTTCATTATCCTCACCGTCTGACATATTACAGACATCACTCATACTGCAATCACCATCTCCATCCACACTACATTCACCAATATCTTCATGGCTCCGTCAGTACAACGTAATCACTGTATTCTTGTGTATGCAGACCAAAGAATAGTACTGCTTCCTCCGGAATTAGTTCAGTAGGATCGTTGAATGATTCATAATAATACTTCCAAGCAAGTTTTCTGCTTTCCATAGTACAGAAAGATCCATATTCTTAAAGATCTAAAATGTCTTGAGAATCTACACAGGCTGGTAGAACTGCTTCCACGTCATTCCCTTTAATATTATAGCAGGTAATGAAGCCAAAGTTCCGGATCACTTGTACGAGATTGAAATCCCAGCATTTTCTAGTAACAGAACTTATTCCAGCACTCAAGTACCCTTACAGGATTGTCATAGCTACAGACTTCTGGATCAGTAAGCAAAGCAACAATAACATTGTACATCGTGGATCGAAAAGCAAAGTTTCTACTCACAGCAATCAGCAAGACTTCGGCACACAATTTCTGAACACTGCGGGACAGCGAAAGCTTCTTTCTTCGCAACGTAACAGACACTCAAACACCAAGTTGATAGAGCTTGGGTAAAGCTTTTTTGGCAAAGTAACAGACACTCAAACACGAAGTTGATAGACAGCAGGAGATAAGATTTAACTGCTAGATCTTCACGCCTCAAACGGTAGACACAATTATTGACATGATTATATGATGAAAACGTGGACGCGAAAAATCTATATACATGGGTACCAAGAGGGGGAGGCTGGGGAAAGAGGGGTGCATATTATAATTACGCAGTAGCAAGTTGAAAGAAAATATTAGTTGGTGCATATTATAATTACGCAGTAGCAAGTTGAAAGAAAATATATCTCGTAAAAGAGATTTTGTATTTTATAACATGGAGGAATTCATTAATCATGTACTCCATCAAGGTCTTCAGTTTAAAAAAGTAATGACGCTTTCACACAACGGGTCTCGCTTTGACATGTTATTTGCTGCTCCAAGTCTCTTGAAACATCAGAAAATAATTCCTCATATCATTGCACAAGGTCATAAAATTATACAACTGTAAACAATATCATTTTCAGAGATACATACTTGTTCATGGGGGTTCGATTGGCTGACCTGGCTAAAACTTTGGGTTTGGATCAATCCCTCAGGAAAGGTGATTTTCCATACTTATTCAATGAACCAGCACTATCAAAATTACAAAGGACTGTATCACAAACTTGACTTTTACGATATTGACAGTAAAGCACCTGAAGAGGCAGAAGCAATTGCTGCATGCCATCATGATTGTGTAGAGTCGAAAAAGATAATTGATTTCCAGCATGAATTGTTAGAATATTGCCGGAACGACATCCATATCCTAACTTTGGCCCTCATTCGGTTTTTAAACCTCATTGAAGAAAAAACAAACGGTATTCAATGTTTCCATCAAACAAGCAATATTCCTATGTGTGCGATGGAATCCTTTCGCTCTCTTTATTTACAAGAGAACTGTATTCCAATTATTCCTCCTGAGGTTCAATTTAGACATTTTAAATTGGATGGATATGATAAAACGAGTCGTACTGGGTTGGAATTCTATGGGTGCTACTGGCACGGACATACATGTTTAACTTAAATTCGAAATATTCCTATTGATGATGAAGGGTGTACCTTACAGGATCGCATTGATCCAACGTTAGCTAGAAAAGAATTTCTTGTAAAGCTTGTAGAACAATGGGAATGCGAATACGATAAGACTGTTAAAACGTTTCCTGAAATTCAAGCATTCATTCCAGAATATTGTCATAATGTTGAAGAACCATTACATTTGAAAGACGCAATTAACGGAGGGCGTACAGAATGTTTTCGTGCATTGTACAAGTGTGATGAATACGAATATCTGAAATATGCTGACGTCACTTCCTTGTACCCATGGGTTATGTCTAAGGAACCACTCCCAACGGGACAAGTGAAAATACATAAAGTATTCACTGGTCAAGTGCACATGCCCGATCCAAGTAAAGTACATGGTTTCGTATTCTGTAAAGTTCTGCCACCTAGTGATCTTGCCATTCCACTTATTTCATAATTCTTACAACAAACTCGTTTTTGGTCTGTGTCGAATTTGCATGGACGAGCTGAATAGTGGAGATTGTAATCATAGTCAAGAGGAACGTGCTATCAAAGGTGTCTTCTGTACTCCTGAGCTTCATGCTGCGTTAAAGAAAGGGTATGTTATACTAGACACGTATGAAATTTGGGAAATGGAAATGAAGGAGGGATTATTCAAACCCTATGTTGATAGCTTTTTGAAAATGAAACAAGAATCCAGTGGGTTTCCTTCTGATTGTACTACAGAAAAGCAAAAACAAACATATATTGCAGATTATGCCCGCCATGAAGGAATAAGTCTTGATTATGACCAAATCGAACGTAATGAAGTGCTGAGGTATATTTCTAAAATTTTCTTAAACGTTCTTTTTGGTAAATGGGGCCAGCGCAACAATTTACCACAGACAAAAGTTGTAAATGGTGCTCAAGAATTTCTTGAGCTTGTAAGAGCACCTCACTTGGAAATACAAAGTGTAATTCTTGTAGGACAAACATTATTGGTGACATATAAAGACTTTAAAAATGAGAACTCACCATATCAGTGCCTCTTGACCATGAATCAAACGGCCTGCCTGATCACGACACTGGAAAACTTTATTCGTACTGCTCCTTGTCTGATGTGCATCCAGCCTCGTATGAAATAAGTAAACCAATTTGGCATGAATTGCTGTTAGCGTAGAATCTGGGAGATCGTGGGTTCGAACAGTGCTGGAGCGAACCAAATTGTGAGCGTTATTAAATCAGTTGGATAACAGGAAAGTATCAAACTTTAATCGTATGATATATCTAGGTTTCGAGATGCTGTATTTTTGATCAGCGTGTGCATCTTGGTTGCCTGCAAAAGAGGTAGGTAGGTCAAGCTCTGAAGTGACCACCTGAACTTGGTTCGTACGATAGTCTATGAGCCATAAGTTTAGAATATGTTGAGTACTGCCATCGTGGTAATCCTACTAGCGCAACTGTATACCACATTCCACCCTCGTTGAGATCGGCTTTGTAGCATAGAGACAATAGAAGTTAAAGTTGATTCATAAGACAACCTACGAAAATCATCAAGCTTTACTTCTTTGTACAGATTCTATCACGAATATGGAAAGCATTTGTATGTTCACATCGTAGTTATTTTATTTTTTGTGGGTATTGAAAACAAAATTCAATATGGACGGCCAAGTCGCGTTGAAGTTTAAAACTAGTTATTTTTAGTTCGGATTCAATTTATATTTTCTAATCATAGATTCTCGCTTTTATGAACCAATTTATACTTCTGAAATTTTGATAAACAAAATTGAATTTGTTTCAAAATATTGAAGTGCCCCGAATTCCATTTACACTACTATAATTAAAAGGTTCTTTACATCAGAGATGTGAAACAGCTTGGAGTTGGGTTGAGTATTTAAGTAATTTAGGGGCCCATGCGGTGTTCATTATAAAATATGAATATGCTTAATATTGACTAAAGATACCATCAAGAAGAAAACAGCAATAAGAAAGAATGGACTGGAGTCTACAATCTTCAATTCAACTTACCAGAAGGAGTGATTGCATTCACAATTTATTATAGAGAATCGTATTTTACCAAATACTCTTCAAAAAGACAAACAAAACCTATATTAGCACATTCCATAAAGATGCCTAACTTGATTTCAAGCTTCTCCCGTTTCCCTAGTTTACTCCATTCCTGATTAAAGCCATTTTCTTGAATACCATCATGGTACTTCCTTAGAAGTTTTCCTTACCATATAAAATCGTATTTTACCAAATACTTCTTCAGCTTGACCATTACGAGCGATCCTACTGTATTTCATATACATACCTATCTTGATTTCAAGCTTCTCCCACCTCCCTAGTTCACTTCATTGTGAATCAAAGGCGTTTTCTTGAATATCATCTCGAAATCTTATTATAGAAGATCGTATTTTATCAAATACTCTTTCAGATCGAGGCATAAAATATATCCATTTCATGGTGGTATACTCCCAAGTACAGTCCATATAGGATTGTGGCTTGGTTCCAAACTTTTCCCGTCTCCCTAGTTTACTCTATTCCCAATTAAAACATTTTCTTGAATACCATCTTGGTAATTTCTTGAGGAGTTCCAAAAAAGAACGATATAAAAGATATATCCAGCTCATGGCTGGGGCTACTCCCAGCACATTCCATATACATACCTAAGTTGATTTCAAGCTTCTCTCGCCTCCCTAGTTCGTTTCACTCTGAATCAAAGCCGTTTTCTTAAATATCATCTTGAAAGCTTCTTAAGAAATTCCAAGCATAATAGACAAGTAAAAGTATTCCCTAGCACACTGCATATAGAATTCTAGCATAGATACAAACTTTTACCGTCTCCATAGTTTACTCCACTGCTGATTAAAGCCATTTTCATAAATACCATCTTGAAAGTATCTTAAGGAGTTCCAAGGAAAATAGACAAGTAAAAGTATTCCCAGTACATTTCATATACAATTCTAGCCTGGTTACAAACTTTTCCCGTCTCCCTAGTTTGCTTTTAATTCAAAATTAAAGGCATTTTCTTGAATACTATTTTTTTAATATCTTAAGGAATTCCAAGGAAAAACTAAACAAAGATCAGTCTTAGTACATTTAACGATCAAATCTGCTATAGACACTGTACATTCTACGTGAAAAAGTAAGATTTCTTGGACACTTCCTCTTTGATAACCCTCTATTAAAAATACTTATTACAATTTATAGGTAACATTACTCCCTCACTATTCAATAAAAATCAACCAGACACCTGGAACCCTCCAGTTCCCCTTCTAGTCGCGTCTAACCACCATAACAACTTATGTGACATGGGATACAATACCCATTCTTCCCAAAGTTCCCCTCTGACATAATTTACTGCCTTTCACACAATAGCCCCATTGTCACCTCTATAACATCGCAGAGCCAAACAATAAAACCCCCTCCCTTCATTTCCATTTCTTTTGACAGTTAATTATGACCTACCTCTACTGTTTGTTAGAGAAGGAGAGGTAAATTTGAAAACACAGGTAAAAGAACTCAGTGTTGCAACTTTAGAATATCAGAAAAAACTTATTATTAGTTCAAACTCCTAAAAATTTAGTTTAAAGAAGCAAAGGACGATTAAAACAATCACGTTTTCTTCTCGTATTGACATAATCAATAGGAAAAAAGGAATATTAGTAATAAATATAACTATAAAATAATACAATAAATATAGCTATAATGTAATAAGTATACGAATATAATCAATATAACTTTAACAACTATAGAATAATCATAGAATTTTAGCTCTAGAACTAGCAATAACTTAAATAAATAAGAGAATAATTAGATATTTGAAGAATTTTCTAGTACAGGCCATGAAAGAGTAGCGGAAAATAATGAGTGGGTGGGGGTGGATTCCTGTTAAAGAATAAGCAAAGCTGAGATAATTATATTAAAAATATTTCAATATAAAATACTATTAGAACAGAAAAATCACATGTGCCTCATGGAAAAAGGACAATATTTAGCTCCCCTCAAAATTCGTAGAAAGTCCCTGATGTAATTCGAAGAATGTCCCTGATGTAATTCGAGGAAAGTACCTGATGGGATTCGAAGAATGTCCCCCTTTGGCTACTACACTCGGTTGGGTTTCAAAATTTTTAGAAGAAAAAAATAGTTTTTCACGTATGTAAGTAATTTCTACAAAAGTAAGAGCATAGTGAATATATCGGGATTCGGTTTTTGCATGAGATCTTGTTATTTACCGGAGGAATAATAAGTTATTCAACTCTAATATGAAGATTTTGCTGTTCCTTTGGAGCTACTTATATGGCAAGCGAGTAGAAAAGCATAACAACATATGGTAGTGGGGTAAGTTGCAACAGGAAGATATGGGGAGTGTTGCAACACGTTGCAGTTGTGGTAACTGGACTTCAGACGTCAGTCTTTGATTGATGAGTAAGATATTTCTTTGCGGTGGTAAAGCTTATTGAAAGACTACTACACATAACTTTCAAATGTAAACTTTTGGATCATCAGTTTTAAGGGGGCATTTGAGATTTTTTATTTTCTGCTAGTACAAATGTTGCATTTTGTTTCAAATATCAAAAGAGACAATGTTTGTTTGATTGTCAATGTTTTTTGTAAAATAGGCACTGATTAATTATAAGTTAATGAGCAATTAATCATGGAAATTACCTTCCTGCAGTTATGCATTATGGAGCATAAAATTAACATGAAAGTAGAGCATGCTTTTCTTTGAAGATTATACTACTATCATCAATACTTTACAATACCTGGAACCTTCCCGATTATTTAATATAATTTATTAAATATAAATATGCGCGCTTGAAATTTCTATTATTCGTATAATAGACTGACGTTTTTATATTTTTCTTTCTAATGGAACTCAACTGATAATTTGTCTTTCATTTAGAACCATTATCTACAACCTTAGCCGTACGTACTTCACAACGTTCATGAAAAAGTTACGTACGCTGTAATTGTCTTTCATACTCTCCTCCTAGTACCTGCATTGTAGCGACACCATTTGGAAAGCTGTATTTTTTTCCACAACTTCGTCCATAGAAATAGTACTACTCTTCCCTCATCTAAGGGTTACCAACCTAATAGTTTAGTTGCAAGTTCCGTTCTTGTTTTGACCACTTCCTCTTCTAGGTCGCGTCAAACAGAACCCTCCCCCATTCTTCCTTAGGTGTGTTTTGCCGGAGGTCCTTTCAAAACTGCTCTTTCTTGGTTGTCCGCGGAAGCGTGAGTTCCTAACATCACAAGAGGGGGTGAAGTTTTCTTTCTTGTTTTCGGAGAACGGGAAGTATTGGAGTTTTAAAAAAAATAAGGCAGCTGTTTTTGTGTTGTAAAATCTGGGAAGTTCTTTCTGTCTGTGATTAAGTGGTCTTAATTGTTTCATTGATATATCAATTTGCAGTCTGTTGCAATGTTGTTGCTATTTCCTTCTGAGATTTTGACACATTCGTTTTAAACATAATGAAGGGACAGATATAGTTAATGCACTGGAGTTTGAAGCTCAGTGCCTCGGATCCATCACAGTCCGTGGATACAGTTTGGGTTCTTATTTTTACGGTAGGTCATACATGTCCGTTTTCCGTTCAATTTGTGAGGCGTCTTTTTTATTATAGAAACTCTTTACCACTGTTGGAGTTCTTAAGTTCGCGGAATTATAAATATGTTCCATTTTTTGTATGTTTAACACGTTGGTACTGGGTTCAGGACCCAACTGTGCCATGTTCACAGGTTGGTTTGGTTAGGAGTGGTTTTATGTTGGTTAAGACTGCAGGGTCGTTGTGCTTGTGAATTATTGTGTTATTAGTATAAATTTTAATCAGTATTGTGTTGTTTTTTGTGTTTAAATATGCAGTTTTCACCTTGTTTGATCCGTTCAATCGTTATTAACGTCCTGGGTGGGTGCGTGAGTTTCTAAGGATGGAGCCTACAGTTTATTGGTAAGGCATATTCCAAACCAGTCTTTCAGTAGGTCTGGCGGGAATTGAATCCGTAACCTTACGTATAAAGTGTGAGCGTACTAAACTCTTGGCTATTCCGAGGACTCACATTGTTCCTAATCGGGTATGTAAAACGTATTCGGGAAGTTTTTGGTTTGTTCCAGTTTGGGTCTATATCCGGCCTCCTTTTCAGGAACCAAACCGGGCAAGGATTGAACCTGTGGTCATGCATATAAGGGGAGAGTGCACTAACCACTATGCCAGCTCAAGGACTTCTTTAGGATGATTTCCTCTTTCTCATTTAAATGAGATGTGTGTGGGTGTGATTTTGTTTTACATTATATCTATATGACAAGTGAGTATACACACCAGAAACAAATTATCTAATGTGCATGTAAGAGTATGCATAGAAGTATATACCTGTGTGTGTGTATAAATGTTATATGATAACATTTGTTGTTTGTTTTCTTTAGTTGCCTTGTTTCTTTTTAAAAAATGTGTGAAATTGGTGGTCGGTTCTTCCTTTTTTTCTTTTTCCTTTTCAAAGATTGTTTTCTTATTAGCAATAACCTTCGCTGTGTGCATGGTATATTTCATTTTTGGCCGTGGTCTAGTGGCCTACAATCAGAGGGAGTGTATAATTAGTGCTGGCCGTGCATTGGCAGGCTTGTCCCTGTAATGGCTATTGATTTTCGTCCTAGAATAACTTGTGAGTTGGTTTTGGCTCAATTGTCGTTTCCATTAATGTTGGTTTTGGAAAGGCTTCTGGTTTGGTACCTTTGTGGTTAGTCTCCGTGGTCTAGTTGGCAAGGTTGCTAGTAATTAGTTGCCTTGTTTTGGTAATTTGTGTGTTGTTTAGAGCGTGTAGGGTTCGTGGTAGTTGTGCTGTTGGCGTTTGTTTCATTTGTTTGTATTTTTAAGTAGTTTTTAGAAGTGTATTGCTTGTAGTCTAGTTTTCAGGATACAGTTGGTCTTTCATGTGAAAGCCGCTCTAATGAGCATTTGCTTTAGGTTTACTGGTCTGCTGTAGGCAATCATGAGTTGTTGTTCTGGGAAGTGCTCCCACCAACATTGCCTGCTATATTCTTGTTTGATACATGTCCAAAAGATTTTAAGTTGTTTAATTCTTTTTCGTGTGTTGGATGGTAGATCGTAGTAAAAATGATCCTATTTATGTTTTTCTTTTTGTCATGTTTTCTAAGAATCTCGGACTTTGGTATCCGGAGAACTCTGTTTAGTTCCTGTGTCAAAATCTTTTTACTGTAGCCTCTACTTACAAAAAAATTTGTAAGCTCTTTCAGACGAGCCCTGAGTTTTTCGTCGTTTCATATTATTCTCCGATATCTAAGGCCTTGGGTAAATGGCAGTGCTTTTTTCAGTGCTGAAACCTAATATATTTTTCGGGAGATGAAAATGTGCAGTAGCAAATTTGTGTAAGAAACTCACATATACTACACTCTCTAAAAATTATTTAAGCCCCTTAGGAATGACTACCAAGCTAGTACAACATTTGTGATGTACATAAAGCTTCAAACACTCGAAGCTAAACATAGCAGCATAATATTGCTGCAAAAAGCATACAGATTTCACCAAACAAACAGCTTAGTGCCCAAAACTTAATAAAAATATGTATTACAAACAATGAAACAAGGGAAATGCCCTAAACACGGAGAAAACAAATACTCTCCTAATAAAATCTCTGTAAGGAAACTCAGTCAATCCACATACATAATGGCGAAGCCCGTTCAAGAGGACATAATACTCACATATGAATTCAGAAACAAACAGAAAGATCCCAATAACAAAGATATGAAAAAAAAAAACTTCTCTCGATTAATTGACATAATATTCGACCTTTTGGAAAGACAGGTGAACAAACGCCACACTTCGGAATCCAAAATAAAGTGCCTGGAAGCACCTAAACCTAAATAAATAACATATCAAAGCTAGTAGCTACTTGCTACTAGGGGTTGAGAACTACTCATGAAACCTGGAGCCCTTTTCAGCTTGAAAAGCTACATAAATGGCTCCCACTGAATATAACACACATATCAGGCCAAATATTAGACTTTCTGGCCCCTACGCACAATTAAAGGAAGTGCCTATTGAATTCCAGGCTGGCTTCGAACCCTGATGATCACAAAATAATAAGAACCCAAACTGTATCTGCGGAGTGCGGACTGCGATGGCTCCGAGGTTCTGGGCTTCAAACCCCATTGCAAGAATTATATTAGTAGGCGATACCTTCCCTATCCAGGCCTGAGCCTGGATAAGGCTCAAAATACCATAAATAAAATTGAGAACTCAGCAAACTCCTTCACATTCTGCTGACAATGTTTAACCTGTGCTTTGATAAACAAATTTTTTTACCATATTTTCACTCCAAGACACCCAATTGTTTTTAAAGAGCACAAAATATGCACTCATTATTGATATAATTTCTAATAAACAATATGGAAAAGGTACTTAAAAAAACAGCAGCAGCATTTTTTTTTACCTTTCTCCCTTGTTGCGGATTTTAAGCTTAAACGCAACAAGTAATGAAAACAATGTTTTTCGAAAGTACTTTACATAGCACATACTATTTCAGCATATTTACTCAACTCTTATAAATTCTTTATTTACAACAACCTATACTTAGTTGTGCTGTCAGCCAGTTGAAGTCATTCAAAACGCCACACTCTCGGTTATTTCCGCGGGAAAGCGAACTGGACCCCCCCCCCCCTGGATCTGCAGTCCTTGTTGGTAGCTCTTGACCACTTATACACGGGTCCACCTTGAGAGTCCACTAACTACCCTTTACTGTATCTATTGACAGGCAGTCTAGAATGCAGTTGCTTGCGTCGTTTCACCATCATATAAGAATAAGAATAAAGAATATTTTCCTTCTTTGTTATGCGCATTTTTTCTTCTTTAACACTTTGACCATTGCTGCACTATTAAATTTGTAGTTCAGTAAGTGTAATATGTTCCATTAGAAAAAAGCATATACAACGAAAACTATGTCATAGTTGAAAACACTTCACATTAACGCCCTATCAACGAAATTCTATCTTCCTTGAAATATAGTTTAAAATGCAATGTGTTTTTAACGTGCACATGCCAGTCGAGTAGCCGTGCGGTCTACAGCGATAGGCCAACGACTCAAAGGTTCGCGTCCCGGCAGGAGCATGGGTGTGGATTTTAATGGCTAAAGGGCGAATCGTGACGGGCCGAAGTTCAAAGTCACTAGATTGGTCCATCCATATACTATATAGCCCCATGGTCACTGATTCACTCACTCACTCACTCACTCACTCACTGACTCATCATCATAATTCACAGGCCAAACTACTGGAGCTAGAAACACCAAATTTGGTATGAAGGTGTAGGACCATGAGTAGGTAAAGGGAAAATTTCGATATTTTGAAAAAGTCGCCATCTTGGATCCAAAATGGCCGCCGAACCCATTGTTGTATAGAATAGGGAGGCTAAACGGCTGGGGCTATTGAAATGAAATTTGGCATATAGGTACATTATCAACTGTAGGTTACGAAAATGTTACATTATGCGTTAAAAGCCGCCATCTTGGATCCAAAATGGTGGACCTTAAAATGCATTTTCCCCAAAGTTTGAGCTAGAGAAACGAAATTTGGTTTAAGTGTACAACATCGCTAGTGTTTTAGAAAACTATTACAAAATGTTGAAAAAGTCGTCATCTTGGATCCAAAATGGCCGCCCAAAAAACATTGACAACGCCTAAATCACTGGAGATAAAAAAAAAAAAAATTGTTGCAAAGGTACATCATTACTATTATTTTACGGAAATATTATGCAATTGGTGAAATAACTATGGTTGCAGGTAAACTTGTTTCTCCTATTGCATGATTTTCGTAGTGAAAAACTTGAAACGCCGATATCTCGGAAACTATGCATTGTAGCGCGAGAATAAACCCAAATTTGGTTTTCGTAGAAAATTCGCTTTTCAGTGGCTGTGCCGAATCTAGCAAAAACGTTATTTTTAGAGTAAAAATCAGAACTTTGGGTTGCATCTTTTGCGGTTTGCACTACTGGTGGCTACTTTCTTCATGCATGCGCACTATGATTACCTAAACACTGCACTGTTTATTCCATGTAGATACCACCATTAGATGTCTTGATATATATATCAAGATGGGGCTTTCAGTGTCTGACGTCATAGATGTTTGCTATTCTGATTGGGATTTTCTACTTTAGGATGCATTCCAGAGTAAGAGGACGTTTAATCCATCTTGATATGGCCATTATAACGCGAGATATTAAAATGTAAATATTTCACAAAATGGCCGCCGCAACTAAGTGATGGCATGTATTTTGGAAAATCGAAGATAGCTATCTTTCTCGGAGTGTCATTCTGAACGAAATGCCGTTTGTTCCATGTTTCTAGCAGATATTTTTATATCTTTCCAAAAATTCAAAATGGCGTCGTGGAGAGCTTCCGGTTCGTTTAATCGTCCATTTGCAACCTGCTTTTTCCCAAACTTGATATGGCAAACACGAATCTGAAGTCCTTTTATGTGTATATCATCTCTAAATAAGAAAATATTTTCTAAAATTTGTCAATTTTTAACATGGGATTATATAGGAATTAGATACATTATGCATTAAGTTCATAAATCAGGGTCAGAAATGTAATTATCTGCTAATATGACGGCCGGAAACTATATCACGTGACACGTTGTGCATTGTTCAATTTGAATTTCAAGCCTCGCTTGTCAAGCTGACTACATTATCGTTTCCTTGTGGATTTCAATGCGGAAATCGAAATTGGCTAATTTGACCAAGGTGCCCGTGGCATCCGCAATCTATATCACGTGATACGTTATCAACAGTTTGCTTTGTATTGAAAGTTGCATCTGCTTTACCTAATAAAATCATTCTTTATTTCATATCGATAGCTCATTTACAGCGCGAGATATTCAATAATACTTTTCAACATCTTACATTGGTGACGTCACAACGTTATTCAGCGCATTGGACATATGCAGCTAGAATATGTATACGTGTCCACTAATATCGTTATTCATTTTTTCCTAACTGAATCTTTTCGGCCAATCACTAATGTCAAAAACCATATCATGTGACAACTTTTCCAGTTGAGCGAGGGAGCTTTCGGTACACGTGTGCGCTCGACCGACAAAATCGCGTTTTTAAGGCTTTATATCTCTGTCATTTTTCAAATGTCGAAATTTTCATGATCGAAAGGGACCAATACTGGTATTAGAGATTAAGTTACTATCAACAATTGTTTTATGTGTGCCGTAAGTTTCCAGAACATTCACCCGAAAAAGTCGACAGCTTTGCTTTTCTCAAATGTATATATCGATATACTATATAGCCCCATGGACACTCACTGATTCACTCATCGATATAGATTCACTGGCCAAACTACTGAAGCTACAAACACCAAATTTGGTATGAAGGTGTAGGACCATGAGTAGGTAAAGGGAAAAATCCGACATTTTGGAAAAGTCGCCATCTTGGATCCAAAATGGCCGCCAAACTCATTGTTGTATAGAATAGGGAGGCTAAACGGCTAGGGCTATTGAATTGGAATTAGGTATGTGTGTACATTATTGCTAGTAGGTAAAGAAAATATTTCCAAATTTTCTAAAAGTCGCCATATTGGATCCAAAATGGCCGCCAAACCCATTGTTGTATTGAATAGAGAGCTTAAACTACTGGGGCTATTGAAATGAAATTTCGTACGAAAGTACATCATCACTATTAGGTTTCGAAAATGTTACACAATGTATACAAAAGCGCAATCTTGGATCCAAAATGGTGGACCCTAATAATCCATTTTTCACACCGTTTCGGCTAGATATACGAAATTTGGCATAAAGTTGTATTATGTTGAGTAGTTTAGGAAACTATTACAAAATTTTGAGAAAGTCGCAATATTGGAACCAAAATGGCCGCCCGAAAATCCATTTTGTACACTGTTTGAGCTAGATAAATGAAATTTTATTTGAAGATCACGAGTAAGTCACGACAAAATATGATAAAACGTTGAAAAAGTCGCCATCTTTAATACAAAAGGACCGCCCCAAAACCCATTTTCTAACCCACTAACGCTAGACAAATGAAATTTGATACAAACGTGTGCCATGACGAGTAGGTCACAAGAAAATGCTGTAAAACCCCCAAATGGGGGCGAAGCCCAACACTGTGAGTGGTATATTTGTATTATAGAGGCGCAGTCCGTCAGAGTGCCTGATTACGATAAAAGGGGCAAAGCCCCCTAAACCCCCATGTTGGGAGCGCAGCTTCCACGGGGGTCTGGGGGCAGCGCCCCCAGCGAAGCAAAGCGAGTATAAAAATATAAAACTAAAAAAAAAAAATCAACGTACACATGAGAACATAAAAATTAATTTGTGGCATTCAATTAGTTCTTAATTATATTTTTTTGACGTAACATTAGTAAGAAACACATTAAACAAAATCTATACTGTAGTTGAAATAACATATTGAATACACGTTGTATTAACATCTTATCAACACAATGACGTCTGTGTTGAAATATGATTTTAAAATAAACGTAATTTTTTCAACCGATAACGGTTAATTAACGAAATTAACTTAAAATCAACGTTGAAAACACGTATGTGTGCTACTTGGGTTAGAATACAATCCCTCGACATAATTTGTTGTTTCTGCTTCATTACTGTCGAAATTATTCCATAATTCATACTTCTCATAAAACACTAAACTCACTCGTAATATTATGTATCTATAGCATTGAAAGGCTAAGAAATAGTGGGTGGCCTTATCTGACTTATTCACTTATATCCTCCAATGAAAATTGAATTTATTTCTTCTCTACCCTTCTTCTCGCTTCAACCGTCAATCAAAACACTCGATTAATATTAAAAATACAATTTCAGAGGCACAAAATTAAACATTGGAAGATTGAATTATCGTATATATTGAATTAATTCTATAACTTCATTTTTCTAAGACTTTCAAGTTGGAAGTGTACCCAAATATTTCTTTCGGAATTTTATGAAAATTTAATTCATTATCTACTGCAGTTTTATGCAAAACAATAGCTCCTTTCGATTAATACAAAGTAAAACTTTTGGCAAACTTGATTTTATATGGGCCAGTCTAGTAACTTTGGACTTCGGCCCGTCACGATCCGGCTCTTTAGGCTTTACACCTAGTTAAAATCCACACTCATGCACCAGCCGGGACTCGAACAAATACAAAATATATGAAATTCTCTCTTTAGGATTGACAATATCCACATTACACAAAAAAAGATCATAGATTGCCTCGACAATCTTTGCAAATCGTGACTTATTTACCATTTGCAAAAGTGGGAAATAAAAAAAAAAACACACACACAAACAAACAAACCCTTAGGGATTTCTTTGTCGATGAACGAGAAATTGTAAAAAAATATTTGAATTGTTTATTTTGTACGCTTTTCTGAGCACACACTCATCACCAAAGAAATTGCTAACAGTTTGTGGACAACAGATTTCGGCTCAAGACACGAGACGAAACAACTAAGGAAGGAGCACGCGGCCGTAAAATGTCATCCCCTCCACTTTTGGAAGGAAGAGACTCAGTAAATAAGTTGTTATCGAAATACGAATAAACAGCTTAGAATCTTGTTCTGACAATGAGTAACAAAAACTCTACAAGAACTCAACCAACTAACTGACGACATTCTGCATGCTATCACAGACAAGACAAACATAGTGGGAAATGATGTCAACCCACAACTTGAATTAAAAAATGTATCTACACATCGAAATATACAAAAAGAAAAATAATTATTTCTACATTGAACCCACAAATCTGGGGAAACCAGAACGAAGACAATAGCACTAGACTTCCTCTGAACAAAACAAAATTTTCATCTCTCACAGAGAGGGAAGACAAAATTTATAAACACATATTTGAAGAAAGACTTCTCTTAAGGCCATCACACCTTAAAAAAAAAAAAACAAAAAAAAAACATGTTGACAAACGAAATTCAACTTCCAAAACATGTAATGCCTCACATTCGGAAGTGAAATGTTCTTAAACCTAAACAAAAACTATAACTTAATTTCCCTCCCAAATTAATACGTACAAAGAAAACGCTCTAATATGACCTAGTTGGTAATTCTGAAACCCGCAACATATAAGTCCTGGGTGCCCTGAGATGAAACGTCGACCGTATGTAGGTGGGAAAAGACTGAGAGAAAGAAGAATAAAAATTATTATAGTTTATTGTTTAATCCATTTTAAAAGCCAGTTTACTTTTTATCAAAGTTTTTCTTAAGTGTAACTTTAAACTTATTTCTTTCTCTCTCTCTCTCTCTCTCTCTCTCTCTCTCTCTCTCTCTCTCTCTCTCTCTTTTCGTAGTAGAATCCGTGACAACTGCTAACTCCAAATATATGTGCATGTGGGCGTTAGCCAGGACAAGATCTTGCACTTAACACTGTATGTTCATACTGTACTTAAGTGTAGTATGAAAAGAAAAGTGTATAATTGAATTAACTGATTAGTAAAATTGTCATCTTTTCGATATCGTAAGATTAAACATTTTCGCTGTTTATTATTCCACGGTACATTCTGCAGAGTTGACTGCGCTGGCGAAACAGGGACACAGGCTTATATCGATCTGTCTGCCGGCTCGACCACGTGTCCGTAGCGATAGCCTTCAAACGTCATTGCGACAAGGATAAACCAACTTCTGAAGACATTTATTTGCAGTCTGTTTCTCTACACATAGAGAAAATTACAAATGCTTTTCAATTGTCATAAAATATGGTAAACGTTTAAAACGTTCAGACATGTATCGTGCAGTTATATCGTAAAGCAGTGGCGGCTCGTTGTCAAAATCGCAAGTGATGATGCTTCATGGTCTCGATTACTGTACAAATCATTAATGTGCCCATTTTCTATTCATCCCGAATTTTCTAGACTGGCTGGTTTACTCGTAATGTCACTTATCATCATATTCAATGATGATAAATATTTGTAGACAAATTAACTGCTAAAAGTTGGGACCCACGAAGGTATGACAAATTTTGGCAACGACTGAGCTTTGGAACAACAGACACTGGACGTTAGTATACGCGCTAAGAACAATGCAGTACTTTGCTAAATTTCATTTACAAGAAGTCATTCGGCAGTAGCAAAGCTAATGATTTTGTAGAAGAATTTTCTACTTATAGAACAGAGAATAAAGTACTAGATTGGCATAGAGTAGTTGTAAAGTGTATTTATTGTTTATTTGTATAAAGATCATTAACTGAGGAGAGAGTACTAAATAACTGCCAAACTTAAAGTTTCGATTCGAACATTCCACCTTTTAAATGTGAAGTGGGAAGAACGGAATAAACTAAAACTTCAGTTGCCTGAACAATCGCACAGTAGGGATTTAACCTGAGACTCGGTCTTCCTTTTTAGAATACTGTACCCATCGACATAACGTGACATTATTAATTTGTGGTTTAATACGCACATTTCCAATGCCAATATTAGACGGATTCAAATGAAAGTACACCGTATTCCAAAAGGATGACCGCATTGATTAGTGCATTTTTCAGCTGAAAATTCTCTAAGTCGAACTTCGGGTATCTTCGAAAACTTTAAATCAAAGATGACAGGTTCGAGCCCCCAAAGGTGAATCATCTCAATTACGAAACGTTAGTGTGGATGTGTTTTTCTTCTTTTAAGTGCAATAAGATATGTTGAAATGTTATTAAGTGTAAAAAAAAAAGTAACATTCATTGAAATACATAATGATATAGTATTTCGAAACTACATACATGTGATGGTTTTGTCACCTACTTTTCCATACGTAAAAGAACATTTCCAAAGAAAACAAAGACAACAAGCCTAGTTTTGGAAATTCATAGTACAATGAACAAGACAAAGGAGAAAAAACAACAGCATTGCAATTGATATGAATGCCATTGTCTTGGACACCGAAAATTCAGTCATGTTTTTTCAGAAGGAGTTATCTCAGAAAGAGATAGGTAGATGTGTTCATGTTAGCTCAGTGGTAGAGCGCGTGGGTTCTAATTGTAAGGTCCTCGGTTCGAATCCCGTTCTAGAAAATTATTTGTATGTAATAATGTATTCCTCAAAGCATGGATAATTAGATGATAATAATCAGTTTGATATGTATTCATACAGTCATTTCAGGACATAAGTAATTATTATGTTTAAAATATAACATCAGAGAAGTGGTGGGCGTTGACAGAACGTCGGTGGTACGTTAAATACAAATTAAGTAAATCGTCTAATAACAATATATAAGTGTGTGTATTTGTCTACAGGAATTTGTCATACGGAGGTTATTTCTGAATATTCTCATTACAGAATAGGATTTACGTTCTTTCACTGCTAAAGTTGTGTATTTTTATATATGCACTTGATTCTTCTTATGGGTGATCACAGCTAGGCAGAGTAAAATAAAGTATTGATTGTGTAATTGTTCTAATCTTTTGAAATTATTAGCACTTCTTCTCACACGTTAGGCCAGAAACTGAAACATACGTAATTGGGTTACATGATAAATCATCCAATTATTTTAGAAAAAATGGTTGCATCACCATACAATTGGGGAGCTGCTGTGAATAAAAGACAGTGGTGATCACAGTGAGAGCTTCGCCTCTCCTCTCCCAACCCGTCTGGTCAGCGTGGGAGCAGTAGACCTACTCCTCTCTTCGGAGAGGCCTCATCCACTAGTGGATTGAATATGGCTGTGATTTATTATATATAATCATATTCAGCTGTTTTCTATCCACTGCTGGATGAAGGCCTCTCCCTTTTCTTTCCACATATCTCGGTCTGCTGTTATCTTCATCCATGTAGCTCCTGAAAAACGCTTGATTTCATCTACCCATCTTGCATTTGGATGTCGTCTCGGTCGTTTCTTTTCTCTAGGAATCCAATGTAGTACACTTGTCGTCCACCTTCCATCTGTTCGTCTAGCTATGTGACCGGCCCATTTCCACTTCAGCTTCTTCGCAGTCTTGATTACATCCTCTACCTTTGTTTGTGCGCGAATCCATTCATTTGTCTTCCTGCCCCTCCTGGTTATTCCTAGCATGAATCTCGCCATTGCTCTTTGTGTGACACTCAATCTTTGAGTCGTTTGCGCATTCAATGTCCAAGTTTCACAGCCGTACATCATCACAGGTAAGACACATTGAAACTTTACGCTTCAGACACATTGGTAGTTTGCTTTTGAAAATAAAGTGTAGTCTTCCAAACGAACTCCACGCCATTTTACATCTTCTATTTATTTCATCATTTAACTTGGCATTCGATGTTTTGAGCTAGCCTAGGTAAACATACTCATCAACTATGCCTATTGTCTCTCCGCTAATCTTTATTTTCCTTTTTGCAGCATGTTCATTGTACATTACCTTTGTTTTACTTAAATTCATTTTAAGGCCTATTTTCGAACTCTTATTATTCAATTCTTCCATTCTTGTTTGTAGTTCTTCCGCATTTAAAGCAAACAGGACTATAACATCAGCGAACCGTAGGTGATTAAGATATTCGCCATTAACTTTAATTCCAACTTCATTCCAGTTTAAGTTTTGGAACACTCTCTCCAGGAAAACAGTTTTGGGGAAATTGAATCTCCTTGCCTTACCCCTTTTCCAACTTTAAAATTTTCACTTTCTTGATGTAGTCTAATGACAGACAGTCGAATAAATGTTTCGCAGTAGCTTGATGTACGCATTTTCGATACCTTGATGTTCAAGTGATTTAAGTACTGCTGACAAGGAGACCTAATCGAAACCTTTTTCGAAATCTATGAGTCCCAAACATAGTGGAAGTTCATATTCATTAGTCCTTTCCATAACTTCATTCAGTGTTTGTATGTGGTCCATTGTGCTAAATCCCCAACGAAATCCGGCTTGTTCCCTTCCCTGGTTAAAATCCAAGTCCCGTTCAATACGATTCAAAATAATTTTGGTGGACATTTTGTATATAACAGACAGTAAACTAATTGGTCTGTAGTTTTCGACGCGTTCTTTGTCCCCTTTCTTGTACAACAAAATTATAACAGCATTATTCCAACTTGAGGGTATTTCTCTCTTCCTCAGGCACATTGAGAATAATTTAGCAAGTTCCTCTTTCATGTTTTCACCTCCGCATTTATACATCTCTGCTGTGACTTCATCTTCTCCTGGCGACTTTCCGTTCTTCATCCCTCGAATTACTTTATTCACTTCTTCTTTCATTACTTCTGGGACATCTACATCATTTTCTTCTAAGTCTTCATTTCCTAGCTCTTCTTCGGAATAGTACAATTCTCTATAGAAATTTTCAAATATGTTTATGATTTCTTCCATCTTTCGTGTTACGGTCCCGTCTGGTCTCTTAACTGCAATGATTTGCTTTTTCCTTATCATGAGCTGCTGTTTGGTTTTCTTTAGGCTCTTGTTCTCCTCGATTGTATTTCTAACAAGATTTTCGTTATATCTTCGTACATCCTCTCTTATTTTCTTTCTTACGGTTTTATTTAGTTCTATGTATTCAATCCTTTTTATGTAATTTTCCTCTTCTTTCATTTCCCTTCTTTTCTTCATCAGAAGTTTAGTTTCTTCTGAGATTTTGCTCTCTCTTTTTCTTCTGGTGCCTGCTATTTCCTTGGCTGTTTCTCTTATTATCTCGGTCAGTATTTTATTTCTGCTATTGATGTCTTCTTCATCCTCTAACTCTTCCAAGGCGCTGAATATGTTGCTTAGCTCTATCTCGAATATCTCTGTTTTTTCCCTAGATTTTCCAGATCTAAAACTGGCGGTTTTCCTATGATAAGCTTCTTTCTCTCAAGTCTAGTATTTAGTTTCAGCTTACATCTCGCCATCCTATGATCACTCGAGACTTTGAAACTGTTCAGAACAGACACGTCTTGCAGAATTTCCTTGTTATTCGATAGAACGTAGTCTATTTCGTTTTTGGTCCCATTTGGTCCTTTCCATGTCCACTTCTCTGGGGCGGCTTCTTCAAAAATGTATTGGAAATGAACAGTCTGTTGACTTCAGAGAATTCTACTAACTTCTCTCCTCTCTTGTTTCTTTTGCCAAATCCGAAGTTTCCCACTTTCGTGTCACTGTTCTGCTTGGCTCCTACTTTCGCATTGAAGTCTCCCATTACAATTTTGTAATGCGATTTGCTACTATCCAAAATCTTCTGTATCTCCTCGTATAGGTCTTCCATTTCCTCCTCCGAATGTGAGGTTGTTGGAGCATACACTTGTATAATTTCCATACTGTATCTGTTGTTTATCTTTATTACTACCCGTGCGATTCTATCTGAAATTCCTTCAATTTCTGTGATTTCAGGTTTTTATTAATTATAAAGCCAACGCCTGTCGGTTTTCGATTTTCTGTTCCTTTAAAGTAGAACGTGTGCCCCGACGGTAGTTCCAACTGTTCTTCATTCTTCCTCCACACTTCTGATAGTCCTATGATGTCCATCTTAATCCTCTTAAGTTTATTCTGCAATTCTTCTCATTTGTCCTCTCGTGCAAGTGACTGAGAGTTGAGATTCGCCACGTATAGGTCCGTTCGAGTTGCCGTGTCGGTGTCCTGGCAGTCTACAGTCCAAACCCGGGCATTTTGACCCTCTGACTTCCTGCAGGACTGACCGCTGCCGTTGCCAGCTGCATTCCGTCCTCCGGGCAATAAGGCATCCGAGGCTGTTTCCTTACTTGTACCATCATGTGTAAAGAAAGGAGGTGTGCTGACATTTGACTCACCACGCTGTCAGCTAATGCGGGTTGGTGAGCAGCCCATCTATGTTCGTTCGCCAAGCAGTTGCTTGGGTACTAACAGGCCCCACGACGTGAACGTATGGATTGGACATTAGGCGTCTACGCCGGTCGGTTCCCTTAAGCCTTAGCAAGAGGAATTAAGGGGTCTCCTCCCAGTTTGTGGCAGAAGCCTTTTGGGGCGACAGTCCCGGTTTGCCGGCCATATATACAGTATATATATAAATATATATATATTTCGTATGTGGGTTCCTACATACCTGAAGATATCAGAACCACTTTGGAAAGAAATGTTATGCCTTTATTTCTCGCGGGGCGACCATATTTCCAAAATGGCGAATGGCGTTTTTACTCCCGTAGACATGTACGAAAACCTGAATATCTAAAAAAAAAAAAAAACAGAAGAGCTAGAGAGCTTAATCATGAACCGTTGTGTAGCTCTTGAAATGTACTTTGAACATATGGGATCACCTTTTCTGAAAATGTATTTATTCCAATATTGAGGCTGAAATATAAGTAACATATTGTGTAAAATTTGATATTTAACAAATTTCTTGAGGTCAAGGGATTGAATAAAATTCTGCAAAAATTTGTAATATTTAGACCTACCAGCCGAGTGTATGCACGCAAAAAATCATGGTCCTGAAGCACACTCCTTCTCTTCTACGGGGGTTCAAGCATGGTCCTTTGCGAAAAATGCCGGATTTCGGGCTTAAATATCCGAAAACCTTTTGTCAACTTCTGGAAGTCAGAAATGGAATGTAGTAACACAGACACTATATTCATTACAGATGACTTTAAGCCCGGATTTGTGGAGGTTTGTTCTTCATTACACAGAATTTCTCGAAAATAAATCTTCAGAGCAAATGCAACTACAACAAAACTCCTATTTTTGCACCATGATTACTGTCGCTGTTTCTAGATTCAGAGGATCATCAAAATATCGTGATTGTACTACCATTATCACCTGCAGCTCGATGTTTCCCAGTACATATGAATTTAGAAATTTTTAGTTTTTATTCAGCCGTTTAATAGTAACATGAAATATCACCACATTTGTTGTGGTAATAATAATGTAATGCAATATTTAGTAATGTTCTACGAATAACATGGTGCCAATACAGCACTAACAAGTCATACAATATACATATACAAATAGCATATAGTTATACAGCTAAAAAGAAGGTGTTAAATATAGAAGTTTGAAAGCAATACAATTATTTTACGTAATAGTTGTTGATTAAACGTTTTTGAAAAATACAATCTTTGTCAGAAGCAGTCATTAATTTATGATGCCTTGTTCTGTACAGGGGAGCAACTAATTCAAAATTTTCCCACTATGCTCTAAATTTTAATTTTATTTATAACACTTTGGCGGGATAGGGGAGGGGAAAGGATTTGGGAAGGTGTCGGCCAAGGCCTCTGCTGTAGGTGCCATTTCAGCATTTGCCTGGTGTGAGTGAGGAAAACTGTGGGAAAACTTCAGTCAGGATAGTCGACCGTTGGGATTGAACCCACGCCTCCTGAATACTACGCCAACGCTCTACCACTGAGCTGCGGCGGCTCGGTCAATGTTCTAAAGATTCCATATTTAAAATTTTTTCGTCAATACTCATAATCTTTTGCGAATAAGGCTATTTGAATTTATAACATAATATCCTGAGAAGGAAATAATGATAATAATACTCTATATAAAACAGAAATCATGATTGACTGACATATCAACACCCAGGCCAAACTGTTTAAGCTCGATACTTGAAATTTATGTCTAATCTGGCTTGAACTAACCTATTTCACTGATGTTCGGTAAGGTAGCAAAAGAAGTGCATATTTCGAAAGTTGAAATGAAAAAAAAAGTAACTTCTTATTTTAAAAAAGAAAAAATCGCTGACCTATGGTGGGTTCGAGCCCGACACCCTTAGAACAGCTCCGCAGTGCTTTATTCACTACACCATACAGACAGATACTTGAAGACGGTTTCCGAGTCGAGTGACGCTGCAGGCAACAGCTAGTACGAATAATAAATTATAAGTTCCTGACCACACATACAGGCACTTTTGTTTTTACAAATGTAAAGAACGTTTCCTCTTTTCATCTTTCTACATTCTAAAGTACCGGCAGAATTCTTCAAAGAAGTGGAGATATTTTAGTTAAATAAATTCCAGATTAAAACGGTCGGAAAATTGCCGGACCTGCAACCGTTTCCCGATCACCAGGAAGTGGGTGGGGCCTCGCTTATTTCCCGACCGTCAAGAATAAATGAGACCCCGCTCTTTTCTCAACCATCAGGAAATAGACGGGATGCCGCCTTTCCCCGACCTAAGGCAATGGGCGGGACCCATCCTTTTCCCACCATCAAGTTCTGTGGGATGGTCGGGGTTTCGTCTTTATGCCGGCAAGTCAGAGACCGACGGCGGCCGGGAAATGGTCCGACGACCAAACGCCACTTGTGGCTGCACGCCGACCTTCTCCCATCTATTTTCCGACTACTAGTTTGGGTTCTGACTATCCACGACGCCAGATGGAAGAAAATCCCCGACCATTTGCTATCTTGGTTGGCATTTGGCTTACTGGATCAATGCAAGTGGAGTTTCTCTGCTGTCATGTTATGCAAATGCAAATGTGATTTCTCATTCTCATTGGCATCATACAGCGAAGAAAATCCGCTTTTACTGACCAAACCATTACGAAAGTAAAAGTTGCAATTTCTACGTAAGTTGGTCACATACAAAGTGTCTTCGACACCACATTTTAGATTTTTTTCATGAGGGCGCATCTGAGATATTTAAGCCCCAAATCCAGAATTTCTCGCAAGGGGCCATGTTTGAACCCACCGTAGAAGAAAAAAAGTGTGATTTAGGGCCAGAAACTTGGTTGGGAGGTTTAATAATTACAAAATTTTGCAGAATTTTATTCAACTTCTTCACCCTTAAAACTTGGTTTCATAATGAATTTATACAATTCATAACATTTCTTTCAAAAGTCGTTCTGATATCTTCAGGTATGTAGGAACCCACATTCGATTTTTTTTTTTAAATTGGTGATGTAACCATGTTTCTAATGGATGATTTGTCCAGAAATGACCCAATTTTACTATAAATAACCTGAACCAATCTAATCTTACTTACCTAAAATCTCTAATGTATAAAATGGTCTACTTAAGCATGTTTCTAATGGATGATTTGTCCAGGAATGACCCAATTTTACTATAACTAACCTAAACCAATCTAATCTTCCCTATCTAAAATCACTAATTTATAAAATGGTCCACTTAGCGTGACTCAGTCTGGTGGTGTTTTAATAAGACAAATCTTGGCAATAGTTTTCTAGTTGTAAAAGATGCTCATGATTAAAACCTTTGCTTTCTACACCAATGTCACACGGACATGGGTTCAAGCCTGGGCAGGTTAAGTATTTTTTTCCTTTTAGTTAATAAGACAAAAGTAACTTCTCTTCTTCAGATGACAAAGTATAGCATTTACAACCAAGCTAGAGAGAGGTAGAGCGAGCGAGAGAGATATAGCCGCACCATGTCCATATCATTTCAGAGTATTGAATTTAAAAGCTATGGAAAAAAGTTCTCCCTGCACATTTTAGTCTCTTAAAGTGACTCATCATTCGTGGGGATCGGGAACTTTAAGGATATTGAATTTGCTGTCTGGAACGATTATTAGACTTTGGACATTTTCCCTTTTTACCCTTTTTTTTTTTTTTTTTTTTTTTACAACCTCTGACTATTACAAGAACGTAAATCCCATGCTGTAATGCGAATATGGAGACGTAACTTCCGTATGACGAATAGCTGTAGACAAATACTCTATACACATTTATTATTATTACACGATTTAATATATTTATATTTAACGTCACATATAAGACACCGACGTTCTCTCAACACCCTCCACTTCTCTGATGTTATATTTTAAACATAATTTCTTATGCCCTGAAATGATTGTATGAATACATATAAAACTGATTTATTTTAATGTAACTTTTTATCTACTTATTGATGCTTTGAGAAATACATCATTACATACAAAAATATGTCCCGATCGGGATTTGAACCCAGGATCTCTCGATTAGAAGACACGCGCTCTACCACTGAGCTAACATGAACATACTTTCGAAGCTCCTACTGAGAGGACTCCTTCTGAAGAAACATGACTGAATTTTCGGTGTCCAAGACGACGACATTCATATTTCATATCCGTTGCAAATGCTGTTGTTTTTTCTATCTTTTCTCGTGTTTATTGTACTATGAATGCGAGAAATATGTTTGCTGTCTTTGTTTTCATTGGATATATTCTTTTACGTATGGAAACGTAGGTGACAAAACCATCACGTGCTCCGATGTTTGGATAGTTTCGAAGTACTGTATCATTACGTATTTCAATGAATGTTACTTTTTTCTACACTTAATAATATTTCAACATGTCTTATTGCACTTAAAAGAAGAAAAGCACATCCATACTAACGTTTCCTAATTGCGAAGATTATGGCTCGAATCCCCTTTGGGGGCTCGAACGTGCCATCTTTGGTTTACTGTTTCCGAAGATACCCGAAGTTCGACTTAGAGAATTTTCAGCTTAAAACAACCTAATCAATGCTGTCAACCTTTTAGGAATATGCTGTACATTATTGACGGGGGCCGAATAGCCGTAACTCAGTTTAACAATCGAAAAAGGTCTTGGGATTGTTCCCAGCGACCGTCATCCTGATTGAGGTTTTTCCTAAGTCACGCTAAGGAAATGTCGGGATGGCACCTCCAAACTAGGGATGGCAACTACTGAACGAAAGTTCCCTAAATGCCATGGAAAAGTCAAAATCAATTATGAAAGTGATATCCCGTGGAAATGCAAGTGTAAAGAATAACTAGCTTCAAATTCTGGGACTTGTAAATGCGGAAAAGTGCGGTTCTTTCACAACCCAAAAATCATTTGCATAAAGACAAAATCAGCATTGAACAACCTTTAAATGCTGAGTGCTGACAGTTTAATATTACTATTAAAGGGAGGCAATGGATAGAGAGAAAAATATTAATGAAATTAGAGGATGGGCTGTTTAAAATATACTTCGTGACATTGTCCGTTTTCAGGCTCCAATAAATTCTACTTATTTTCTGCTTCAAAGTTTATTATTATAACAATAGTACACGGTGGTTTCTCAGATGTAGTACACAATTTTAGAGTAATATTTCAAGTTTAGTTTAATTTACATTTAAATTACTGGTATATAAGGCCTAAGCTAGTCATATGTCTGAAGAATGGCGTCCCTTGGCGAACATTTTTATTACAGCTAAAGCGAGAACACGAGCTGGCGTTCCTTAGTTGCTATTCCATTGAGAAGCAGCTGCTTTCGAACCCACAAATAGGGCATCTTGGCTGATGTTTTTCCAGCTTTCGCACGCTCGAACTGGCTTAATGTTGTGACAGGTCCTTCCTTTCTTCTTTATCCCCATCCTGGCCTAATATAAACAAAACGTGACTAAAGGCAATAAATAAAATTTAATTGAAATACACTCGTAACGAGATTGATAGTTTGAAATCTTTAAACGAAAAAAAAAAAGTATCCCGTGCCTCTAGCATATTTATTCTTGCTATTAAAGATTCTCAAGGCAATTACAGCGTGACCTGTTCAGTTGAATTAAGTGGATTTTTCCTTAAGATACAGAAACTAAAGATTAGGCCCAATGTGTCAAAATCACACACAATTACTTTGCTACTGAAATCGAGAACTCCCCAAAATAATATTTGTTAACAGAAGTTATAAATAAGCCTGCAAACTTATGAAGACAGTCTAATATATATTTCAGTATTTACCAGCACTGACGTCTTAAGCGTGTAATCACTCAGCGAGCACAACTTTCAGACGGAAATGAGATGAATAGAACGTCCAATGTCTCTATTCTAGATGATAACCAAGAATTAATGGAGGAAATATGGATATATTTGTTAGAACGCATGCATGTTCACAGGTTTAATGAACTTGGGCTGGTTCCTCATCAGTGATCTTTGGTGAAAGATTACTAGGCGACGTGAGCTGGGCATGTATAAATAAGGGTGGAAAAAGGGTAGTAGCGGACGACATCTTTTAAGTCTATATATTCGGACTAAAAATTTAATTAACATTTACACATATGGATAAAGTTTGACGACCATCTCTTTAGTTCCAGCCATAACCATCTGTTGGTGTGTGTTTGATTGCAAATATATCGGAGGACCACTATTAAATTTTAATAG
>JAGDQP010008190.1:46611-64012 GCA_022664845.1 Lepisma saccharinum
AACGTGTTGACGCCCTCTGCATCTTGGAACTGGACTGGAAATTCAATTTCTCGGTTTGTTGGTGGAATGGCTTCCAACAAAGTTGCGCTGTTAGAGCACCATTTCCGTAGATTAAATCCTCCCCTTTGAAGCAAGGGGGTGAGTTCGGCTTGTAATTTTAGGGCTTCTTCTGTGTCGCTCGCACCGCTCACAAGATCGTCCATAAATAAATCTTCCCGTAATATTTTTGATGCCTGAGGAAACAAATGTGATTCTTCTGCTAATTGCTGTAAACACCTTGTGGCTAGAAATGATGAAGACGCCATGCCATATGTCAGGGTTTGTAGCTCATATGTTTGAATCGGTTCGTCAGGTGACTTCCGCCAGAGAATGCGTTGCAAGGAAGTGTCATCCGGATGTAGTCCTATAGCACGGTACATCTTCTCGATGTCTGCCGTAAACACTACCGGATGGGTACGAAATCTCAGTATAATGGAAAACAGGTCTTGCTGCAACGTAGGACCAACCATGAGAAGATCGTTTAATGACTTGCCACTTGTTGACTTGGCTGACGCATCGAACACTACGCGGACCTTCGTGGTGGTGCTACTGGGTTTGAACACTGCGTAATGCGGGAGATAAAAGGCTGCTCCCTTGGTCTCCTCTTCTAACTGTGGTTTCCGAATTGCCTTTAAGTGACCCAGCTGTTCGTATTCATTCAAGAACTTCCCATACTCTGTCCGTAACTCCGGTTGACGTTCTAGTTTCCGCTCCAGTTGGCGTAATCTAACCGCTGATCGCTGAAAGGAATCACCCAATTCACTTCGGTCTTCATGTAATGGTAGACGAACAACAAATTGGCCGGTTGTATCTCTCAAAAGTTTCTTTGAAATGTTTTTAACAGGACAACTCTTCGGACGTCCTTGGGGTGGTAAACACCTCTTCTATCTCCCAAAAACGACGAAGCTGATCGTGAAGGTTGTATCTGTTCTGGTCAAGAATGACGTCACTGGACTGCTCTTGTTGCATTCTGATGGTATGCCTCCTGCGATGACCTAACCTAAATGTGTCTTGTAGTACCGGGAGCTCTTCCCGTTGCAGCTTCCGTTCGGCCTTGAGTATTTTGGTGAATACTGCTGCACCCAGCAACAAATCGATTTTCCCTGGAAGGTGGGATCCGCCAGTGTTATATCCTTAGGAATGTTCCAATACCTGCAGTCCACACTTTCTGCAAGCAAATTACCTGTAATGCGTGGCAACACTGAGCAACTGATATCTATTTGATGTGGTGTCACCATTGACTGCACTGCGATATAAACACAAAATCGCGCCTCCGACTCTGCGTTGTTTATACCCTGGATGGGTATATGTCTTCTGCGCTTCCTTAGCCTCAGCCGCTGTACTACCGCTTCCGAAATGAAATGGCTCTGGGATGCACTGTCCAAGAGACATCGACACGTAACCCATTGTCCGTTGTTGTCCCTAATCTTTACCAGGGCCGTAGACAATAGCACCTGCGAAGTATGCAACCCTTTGAGCGTGCAGTACGACCCTTGAGCATTTTCTTGTTCCTCCTGGCCTCCAATCGCTGCGTTGCTTCTTGCGTTAACATCCCCTTTCTGCTCCCATGCGGAGGAGCTGCTTGACGGTTTATTATAATGCAACAATGTGTTATGCTTCTTGCCACATTTTTTACACGAACTTGATTTGCATTCACTTGCTCGGTGATTTTCCCGCAAGCAATTCATGCAGAGGTTATTCCTTCGCACACAGTCAACTCTTTGTTTATCACCGGCTTTGATAAAAGACTGGCATGTAAATAAAGGATGAACATCTTTGCAAAATGGGCATGCACGAGAAACTGTAGACACATACGCCTTTGTATGGTTACCTTTACCGCCTTTCATTTCTGATTGTTGTGTTTTTGGCCCCTTAACTTCACTTGTGTTTGAATTCATTGTTTCCAACCCTTGGCATCTTTTTTCTAAAAATGAAAGGAATTCGGCAAGCGTAGGAAATTCTTCTTCGATCTTACGTAACTCCCATGCCCACCGCGACACGAAGTGTTGAATGAGGATCATGTCTACTAGTTGGCCATCTGTTTTCATTGCTTCCAATGCATTCATGTTGCTTGACGCGGTGTTTACAAACTCCCTTAGCTCGACTGCACTTTCCATTTGCACCTGCCGGACATTTAATATTTCATGAATGTATGATGCAGCTATCAGTGTTTTATTTGAATACCTGTCTGACAGCAATTGCCATGTTACCCTGTGGTTTGTTTCTGTAATCGGCAAGTTTTGAATGAGTTTTAACACTTCTCCCTTCAATGATGCTCTCAAATACTGAAGCTTTTGAATAATGGCAATATCGTTATTATTGTGTATAAGCGCCTTGAATGTGTCCTCATAAGGAAGCCACTGCTTCTAATCGCTATCAAAATTAGGAGTTTGAATCGAGGGCAGCTTTATTTGTGTATGCGTAGTAACCCTAGATGTGTCATTATTTGAAGACTAACTTTTATATTCTTGTTTTGATAGAAGCGTTTGTAACTGTGCCTTGAAACGTTTGTAATTGAAATACAAGTTTTCAATTTTTACTCCGGCGTTGTCTGTGTCATCCTTTTCCTCGATTTCAATGGCGTCCTGTATTTCTTGTAGCTTCGCCCACACTCTACTCAGGTGCTCTACCCGTGCCTTAATGTCTTCCACGTTTTGTTGGCTTTCATCAAATTCGTTTATAAATGTCTGTATGCGCGTAATTTTACCTTTGTACGCGGCACGTTGACGCATAAGGCGTTGTCTCACTCATTTTTCGCAATTTGAATATGTATAGGAAAACAAAGGACGAGCCAGATAACTACTTACTGACCTTAGTTGAAGTTGACGTCTGGATGCTGCTGACTTTAGTTGAAGTTGACGTCTGGCTGGATGCTGCTGGTACCTTGCAGCGCGGGAAATGTTCTAACCGACGCTCCCTGATGCCACCATGACAGTTTTGCAATTCACTGAACTTAAAATTTTATTCACTACCACTTTCTTTAAACTGCACTCGCGTATCCGGCCCGTGATAGGACCAGTTGTTGGTGTTTGATTGCAAATATATCGGAGGACCACTATTAAATTTTAATAGACTGTAGATCACATAGGGGATTCGCATCCACGGATACACGATTGCTTGATTAATGCGATTTAATGACAGAATTAAATATTACATAATAAAGAAAGGTATATGGAATAACACTTGTTAAGAATGATGTCTGATAATGAAATTTGCTATTGATCGCTTAAATATAATTGTTAGTTTTGTTGCTTGTTGGTAAGAACACTGATTACACAAAATAACACTGTCTTTCTCCCGATTGAATCTTATATTGAATTGTATTGGTAGCACTCGAGTCAATGTGTGATCGCTATAATGATGTTCATGATATGATAAGAACGATGATTGCTCACATTGTTTGTGTACATTGTAATGTTATTGCACAACCCTAACACCCGCAGTACATTCTCGTTCTACATTCCGAAGACTTCTTTTCTTCTCCTCTCCCTCCCCACGGGAGTCCTTCTTGGGGTGAAAGACCAAAATCTCTCACTACTTGAGAAAAAGCATTTCAATGCCATCTGTGGGCAAAGAAAAAACAACACTGTTTTGGAAGAAAACTCGCAACACCATCTTCGTAATTCTGCAAATCCATTCCACCCCACCTTACAAATCTATAGCTTAGTCAAAGATCTTATACATATCTACGGAAGTTGAATATTTCAAATTAATTCGTTGTACCTAGCACTGTGCGCCTAGATAAACCCACTTGGCACTAACAGACATACTTACTTATTCAAGGATATTTGTCTATAAAAAGATCATGTCAAAATCGTCATTCTCTTAAAGATAAATATTTTTAAAATCTCTAGCACAGAATGTAGGTTCGGTTAGTTTAGTACGAATGTCTGTATGTCTTTACCTTCTACTTCTCCTGCAGCAGAAATAGAAGTATCTAAAAAACAACTCTGTTTACACCACAATAAATTTTGCAAAGACATGGTTAACTAAAAGTGGTTTACCTACAACTGCTACAAGTCTATTCCTGCACCTGCCGGTGAGCCCCATAAGCGTCTTAGTTTTAGCATCCAATGAGGAGGCACTTTCAGTTTTGCGAGGCGAAAAAAAGTAAACAAATACTATTTTTATCATGTTCAATTTCTTCACAGAAAATATCTGCTTATGTACGCTTTAGAATGATCACTGTTTCATACTCTATAAGCATACAAAAAGCTATAAATGAAGACAGCAAAGACAGTAGGAGCCAGTTTAACTTAATTCGTAAGTATACTTTTGAGAAGTTCACAATTTTAATTATTTCTCGTCTTTCGTGTGAGAGAATCACTTTTATTAAGTTCTCATGCTCAAAGTTCACTTACTATCTGGTTCTGTATTAGCGTCTTTCTCAATTAATTCGGTCTTAATTCTGTTGAAGTAAGAGTAAATTATGAAGAAAATATTCAAAATTTCAACACTATCAAAATGTTCTACTTTTGAAAGATAGACTTGATAAATATGAAAAAAATCACAGGATTTGTCTGTATGTGCGTCTCCTCAAAGAGCTTACTTTATCTACAAATCGTGTAACACAACGGTGTCTCTGTCAATTGCGTACATTGTAGAATCATTCAGCACGCAATAAAGGACAATTCTTTTCATATTCCCAATTTTCGATAGCTTCGAAAATACACTGATCATCAATCCTGTAATTCACACGTTAGGATCAATTTTCAGTTTTACTAGAACACATAGTAGTAGATGAAACTTCACTGTTCTGGACAACACTATCAGTGTCCTCAGCACTAGAAGCACAATATCTTTCATCACTATCTGATATAAATTCTAACTCAAAACTTGAGGTAGATACAATGCGGTGAATAGCGGCATCTAAAATCTCATTCTCCGCCAAGGGTTGAACGCCTTCATCCAAACTAGGATTCTCGTATAAATACATAATACTTGTACATAGCTAGAGCACAACTGCATACAGAATTTTATGTGAAAAAACTTTACACGTCATGAACTACTTTCTATCTAGCAACATTGAGCTTGCTCCGTCATCACATGTTATCATCAAAGATGCATAGAAACAACTTCTTAAACTTAACAATGAGAGAAACGAAAATAAAGGAATACCTGTGTAAATAATAACCCCGACTTGAATGGTAGTTATTGCACAACAATGTGCAAAAATAACTTGTCTAACACGCTCCAAACACCAAACACACAAAACAAACAAAAACTCCTCGGATCACAAGAGCTGTGAAGAAAACTCTGCAGATGCGCAGATCGTGAACTGCTTCCCCCCACTCGCGCACCGCAAATGCGTAATAAGATTCAAACAGTCGTTCCATTTCCATAGGACTCGTGGGAAAAGCTTCGCTGCCCCCTGGAGGGTAGATGGCAACGATGGCAGCAAAACAATGGGTTCGCGGCAAATTGTATCAGCTTCAGCAGGCAGTGGAATCAGTGTCAGCGGGTGCGCGGTAATTGCAGCGACAGCAGCAGTTAGAGCGACAATGGGTATGCCGCAACTGCGGCGACGGCAGCAGTTACAGCGGCAACGGTCAGTGACAACAGCGACGGACGTGGTGACAGCGGCGACGAGTGCGGTGACAGCTGCGTGCACCATTACTTTCCGTTAAGGGATGATGTGTGTTCATTTGCTGACATATCATTCTCGGAAAAAAATGATCAATATTTATTTCCTTACATCAATAGACATCGAAGTACCAAAATTTAAGTTAGATAAGCTAATATATTAAATCTAGGTTAGGTTAAGTTCATTCAACATCTCTACTGGAAAGGCGAGGAAAAAAACTGATTGATTTATTTCATATCCAAATAATTCAATTCGTAGCTATGCTGTATACTCGAAAACCTTAGGTGATCTTCCTCCATCTCTAATAACATGCCTTAACAACCTCAAGATCCTATAAGCATTAAAAATAGCTAAAATAAAGTAGCCGAAAAAGTTATCTACCTTGTTCGGCGCGAACGGGCCGGGGCAAGCGCTAAATCCACAATTTCATTTGTTCAGTTATTAATCACATCAATCAAATTAATCATCAGTCATCCAAATTTACTTCAGGTCAACAACCAACAATCTACAATCTGAAGTTAGAGGCGGCAGCGAAAAATTTTAATACCCCCTTTCCTATGGGTCCAATCTGAACAATAATTTCAGCATACCTGCGTAACATCCAAAATAACATATCCTAAAAGTATCGGCTTCATATCTCACACCAAATTCGAGAATAAACGAAAGTGTATAGTCTGCTTCGATATTCTACTCTCTGCTTGACCTAGTTATTTGTTCTCGGTTATTCTCGACATTTCTAAAAACGGAAAAATTTTTCCCGTTTAAAATTCTCAATAAATATACCTTTACACTAATTCTATTCATTCTGGATTTTAGCGGTTGAATACCATAAATCCGTCCAGTTATAAAGACGGGGCAATAAACTTATGTGCTTTAAAATGACACTTTTGTGACACCACGACAATTTACATCATTTGTTGTACCAAGTTCTTACCGATCTTCCAGCTTTATTATATATGTAAGAAAAATGCACTGTTATACCAAAAAACAAGCAGGCAAGAAATATAATGCCGGCAACTGGTTTGACCGTGCGATAAAGAAAATAAAGATTGTTGCGGGGAAGGTAACTTTAAAATATTTACAACTATTTCAGGCAGAAGGCAGTTATGCAAGTTGGTGTTTTGAATAAACTGAAAGGTATGTTCCTGCTGCAAATTCTAAGAAAGCCCAAATAACAAGATATTGTTAAAAGTTTCTCTCGTTAACAACAAAATAGAATTTCAAAACTGTTCTAATTGTCCTCACTTCTTTCCATTAAGGTAATATAGGAGTAAAGTCAATTTCTCTACAGAATAAAATTCGTTTTCACGTTAGGCTTTGAGTAAAATTTTCTATCTTGATACTAAAGTCAATCGACTAACAATTGTGTTCGCGTTTAAAGCAAAATCGATGTTGTATATGTTAAGTTGTGCGTCTGACACTACGAGTGTTACTTCGATTGGCGCATGTTATTGCAAATCGAATTGTAAACTTACATTCCTGTTAGGTAATTTAAAATATTCATTGAATAAAATATCAATTTCATGTATTATCATCCTCTTCTATCATTGGTGTATAAACTCTTAAAAGTAATGACACAGGTACCGTGTACATAAAAAGTCAACCTAATAAAATTAAAGTATGTCTATATGTAACCATAGAGCTCATAATAGATAGCACGCTTCCCCATTTCTGGCTGCGCTAAAACTAATAGGTTTTGTTCAGAGCACGCGATTTTGAATCCATCCGCTAGGTAACTCTGCCATTTACCTCGTAGTAGAATATGACGTCTATGGCAGGTCTACCTAGCGGATGGATTCAAAATCACGTGCTCTGAACAAAAACCCATTAGTTTTAGCGCAGCCAGAAATGGGGTAGTGCTAAGTCTATCTGTTATGAGTTCTATGATGTAACGTATGTGATAATCGCTTACGTATGAAGCCAACCTAAAAGTTATCCTAGTATATACATACAAAGCTTATTTTTAAAGTATTGCTCAACAAATACAACGTATATAACTATGGCACGCATGCAACAAACGCAGACATAAATCCACCCTAATGTTTTCAGGCGATTTGCGAAAGTATCGATAAAATGTTAATTTTGTGTACTACTGCCTGTTGTACAGGGGATACTCCCTAAAATACTCAAGGGCGTAAATTTAAGGAATATACTAACTAGGATACTATGTTTATAAAACCGACAGAGCCTTTGTAGGCACCGTAAAATTCGTAGGATCTTGCTAGTCACACTACTTTCGCGTCCTACTGGCATGATAAATGTCTTGACGTTCTGTGATTAAGCTAGTCCTTGCAGTACAGTACAAGTTTGCATTATTATTGTTCTTGGTGGTGAGCTGTTACATCTGAGTGAGCCTTATATTGTCGATAAATCTTATACAGATACATTGCATGAGTCCGACGTTAATTGTCATTTGCATAAATTAAGATGTGTAGGGGCGCCAACTCTCCAAAATTTCTGTAGGCGCTCACCAGTGGGCGCAATATAATAGGTGATCTTTGTTCTCACTGATTACAAATATATTGGTTGGAAATAAAAGTCATTTAAGGGAGTTACGGACAAAATATATGTTTCTGAACGAACATATACAGTAAAAAGACGATATGCTGCAAGGATTTTTCTTTTATTAGTAAATATACTAGGAAGATACTTTTAATTTAAATATCAATTTAAAATAGTTGGAAAAACATCAACAGTTTTGCTATTGGTGAAAAGCAGGACTTTAAATAGAAATATAGTAAGCTTCAGTTTCCGCTTTCTGTTGTGCAATCTTGTAAAATTTCTGCTTAGGGAATATTGCTGGAAAGTTAGGGGACCTGGTGAAATTGTAGAGATATCAACTTGTAGAGTGTAGATACAAACTTTTAATGTTATTACTGTAATAATACTGGTTTCTTCCACTGTAAAAAGGCAAGAACCAATATCTTAATGAGGTCACCAATCTGGAGAATTTGTACTATATATAACCAACTCTGTACAGTTCACAATGATCTGGACGTATGCTATATGTCACCTAAAGAATTTAGAGATACGATTGTCAATAAACTCTGTACAACTACTTTGTAAAGCTTAACACTATAATTAGGCCATTGCCTGTTGTGTTGTCACTAAATAAATAAATACTGGACTGAAACGTGTGAATTTTCCTGCCACTTTTGCAAATCCACCATTTTCCAATTGATTGATTGAATTGTTAATAACGTCCTAAACGAGCTGGTATACTACTAAGGAGGGCTGGTATACCACTTGTCCCCACCTGGATCCCTTGATTACAAGGCAGGGAGCGTTATCACTCTCCCACAGGAGATACTACTATTTTCCAAGAAGAGGTAAGTAAAAATGTTTGGTATACTTTTCTTCTGTGTTATTTCTGTTACTTCTTAATATTTGTCACTAGAACTTTCAAAGAAAGTATTTTTTCAACCCTTGATTTTCGCCTACGGGATACTTGAACAGCTTAAATTCTTGTCAGATCGTAAATTAACAGTTCACTTCCGCTGTTTTAATTACTTTTTACTTTTTTGTGGCAGTAACTCGAAAATTATGTTAGTGTTGAAGCCTCGGGGAACCACGCAGTGAGTGCTCATGAGTATATATAAAATATCCGAACTTTATATCAAAAATAGTTGCAACAAATTAAATTCAAATCGGATAAGTTATGTCCGTGATTCTATAGTCCAGCAGTGGAGATACAGCAGAGTGGTGGTAATGACCATGATATTGGTCTATGGACACGCAGTGTACCTCTGATTCAAACACAAGCGTGGTTCGGATTCCCGTTCTTATCAGGAAGGGTCACGGTTCTCAAACACACAAATCCTATTCACACCTAATACATCGCAAGCAACAAAACGAAATATGTAGATTACTAAAATTTAAAGTGCCATGGTCCATGTGGCTCCGGAACTTCGAATGTCACAAAAATGTATATAAAGGCAGTAGTGAGGTTTTATTGGAATATCTTGAAAACGGGGAAAGTAATCAAAATAAAACTTGCACAACATATAACTGACTACAAGTAGTAACAAAAACCATAAGCATTGTTGCCATCTAAGAAGCAGTGTTGCCAACGCAGAACAAAGTTACCATTTTTTAAATAGCATTATTTACCAATGAATGCACAGTGGAAAAGTACTGGCAATAGAAAAGAAAATAGTACAAGTTGGTTGCACAGTGTTGCAAACTATGGAAGATATATGAGCTAAAAGTTGGCCGCTATATTGACACAAGCATAGAACATTTTACACCAACTGTTTAAATACGCAGTACAACATGCAATACATCCATTTGCACCACTATTTCATGCGAGCAAAGATATAGTTGTTATGACCATGCTGGTTAGACTGTTCCTGTATCATTGTGTGCGTGTTACCCTCGGTAGTATACGTGTTCATTAGCGTTTTTACTGTTACTCCAGATACCAGCATATTGGACTGTATCTACACATATCTTTTCTAACCTAACAACTGTCAACTCATATATTTTCCATAGTTTGCGACACTGTGCAACCAACTTTTACTATTTTATTTTCTGTTGCCAGTATTTTTCCACTGTGCATTACTTGGTACTGTATATAATGCTATTTAAAAATATGTAACTTTGTTCTGCGTTGGAAAAACTGCTTCCTAGATGGCAACACTGCTTACGGTTTTTGTTACTACTTGTGTGGTCAGTTATATGTTGTGCAAGTTTTATTTTGATTACTTTTCCCGTTTTCAAGATATTCCACTACAACCTCACTTTATATACATTTTTGTGACATTCGACGTTCCGGAGCCCCTATCTACCCCCCCCCCCCCCTCGACCATGGCACCTTAAATTTTAGTAATCTACATATCTCGTTATGTTGCTTGCGATGTATTAGGTGTGAATAGAATTTCTGTGTTTGAGAACCGTGACCCTTCCTTGTTAGAACATATATGCTCAAGTAGGACGCAATTCACAATTCAAACAAAACAAAACAAAAACTGAATGATTGATAGAAGGTTATCTCCATAATCTATGAGGAAGCAATCGAGAATTCTTTACACATTAGTTCACTTCCTTCACGTTAATATTACATTCTTTGCTCACCCAGCTGTGAACATATGCTTTTGTTATCTGTAAACATACATTTAACTTAAAAAAGAAAAGTTAAGAAAAGTTATTCGGAAGGTCATTAGTATAAAGGTCAAGTTCCTGTACTATGATGCAGAAAATGAAATATATATATATAGTGATATCAATATATAGTACAAACATGTGGAAAAAACATACGTATAAAACGCAATATCAAGAAAATTTACAATACAATAATTCAATTATACGAAAGAAAGTACAAGATCTGAGAATTTGACACATCTCCCGTAGTCTAGTGGTTACAGTCGCAGACTTCAAATCGGTATTGGGGAAACATGTAGTTTCGGTTTGAACTGCGATGATCCTGACTGAGGTCTTCGAGAATTGTCGTTAGTTTTATCAGACGAATGTTGGGATGCTACTTAGGTTAAGGCCCTGGATGGTACCATTCCTCGTCCTTCTCCCACGAATGAATGTAAGGTCGAGGATATGTCGGTTATGCCCTTAGTTGCTGTAAAGCTCAGGAATGTAAATTTCTAACAAATTTAATAGGTGGAAGTTTGAAAATACGAAAACAAAATCATCTTTCAAGCAAAAATTCAAGTGACACTCGGCCTGAGCCGAAGTACCTTAAAGGACTTAAAATTCAAATTCGAACTAGCACTAAAATAGCTTTTATTCGACTCTCTTCTACAATTACTTACAAAAGTAAATGAAGTTGGAATTATAAGAAGTAGTAGCATTTTCCTCCAGGAGAATTGTTGCACTGCACGCCTAATAGTTAGACAACCAACATGACAGCACCAATATGCGCGAAAACATGAGATGCCAGGATATTTCTCCATTTTGAGGAAGAAAGAATTGACTTGTTGAGCATCATGTAGAGAACTACGAGAGAGACAGAAATACCATTCTTGTCTTGTTCAAACACACACAGAGAGAGAGAGAGAGAGAGAGAGAGAGAGAGAGAGAGGAGAAAACAAGAAAAGTCGGAAAGAAAAGTGACGCGAGACATGGAAATAAAATAAATTTTAACGCTTATGAACACACAATCTGCGTCCCTCTCCCCCTACCTCCAATCTTTCTGTCTTGTGTTTTTCTCCCTTTAAGCCTTTAAGGAATAAATCTCTTTCACGAGCAGTTGCGATCATTTACAGCGCTTAATTCCTTGAAGAAAATATTTTGAAATCCAGACGGAGAATCGAACCCAGAATCTTCAGAATGAGAGTCTGACATATGACTACTTATCTACAGAAACCATAACAAATTTGTTCTTAAATCAACCAATAAACTTGCTTCCCTCAGCGGTTTATATATGTATATAAACCAAAAAGTAAATTCCATTTGCTGGCGACGCGCTTCTCGCCAATCCCCACCGGTAAGAATAAAATTAAATTTAATAGAAATTCTGCGTTCAAAGTGCTTTTTGGCAGAAGTGGGTGATGTAAACGGCTGGGAATTTAAATACAGCACCGGGAATACCAATTGCCAGCTGCCTAGCGTGGCGTATTGGTAGAACGCTGGCCTAAGAAATAAACAACCGCCTTGGATTCCCGGCGACCGGGCGAGTTTTTTCTTCTTTTTTTCATAAAAAAATATATCTTTCCCATCTCTATCCCGACCTGAGCCTTAGATGCATAAAGAATATAAATTAAATTCAAATCCAGTTACAGGTCATATATATTAAATGTAATATTAATATGTCGTGGTAGAAGAGACTCACAAATAGAAGCAGAATTGTTATTTCAAAAATAAAATATTTAAAAAATTATTAAAAATATTTTTTTATAAAAAAGAAAATTGTGAATGTCAGGTTTGAACTAATTAACAAAATTTTCTGTAAAAAAAATATTTTTCAGGGTTTGAACTCGCGACCGTAAGCACGAGGGGCCTACACTGTAACCATCAGACCAACGAGACTTGTTTATTTTGATTGTTATTACACAGTATTTATTGTAAAATATCGATCTTCTGTGTGCCTCCGATCTCATAAGAAAACAAATATGATAGTTTCAATTTCAAAGCATTGCTTTTATATACTTAAGATAGGAATATTAAGCAGAGCAAATCAATACATTTTAATTAAAAAGCTAAAAACTGTAAGAGTTTCATCAACTAACTTCTTGGCTTCATCGGACACGCTGAATTACATAAACAACAACAACTTGTAACCAGCCAGCTATCTGGTTCCTGATTGGATCCCGTCACCCAATCCCATACCTTTTACACAAAGTTAATTTTTAATTACCACCCTCACTGATTCCTATCCACCCTGTTTCTTCTACATCTATGGGGTATGCATACATGTAGTGAAACAGAGGGTGGAAGGGAATCAGTGAACGTTGGTAATTAAAGATACACTTTCTGCAGAGGGTATGGGATTGGGTGGCGGGATCCAATCAGACACCAAATAGTTGGCTTGTTACAAGTTGTTGTTTATATAATTCAGCGTGTCCGAAGAAGCCAAGGATTTAGATAGTTGATGAAACTATTACACGTTTTTAGTGTTTTAATTAAAACGTATTGATTTGCTCCGCTTATTTTTTCTGTCTAAAGTATATAAAAGCAATGCTTTGACATGCAAAATATATTTGTTTTCTTATGAAATCGTAGGTCTGCAATAGATCGATATTTTACAATAAATATTGTGTTATCACAATCAGAATAAACAATTCACGTTGGTCTGTGGTTACAGTGTCTGTCTCTCGTGCCTACGGGCGCGAGTTCGAATCCTGAAAAATCGATTTTTTTAAAAGAAAATTTGGTTAATTAGTTCAAACCTGACATACACAATTTTCTATTTTTTTTATTAAAAAATTATTTTCAATTATTTTTCAAATAATACATTTTTTTAAAATTTCTGCTTCTATTTGTGAGTTTCTTCTACCACGATATATTAAAATTGGATTTAATATATTGATATATGTCCTGTAATTAACATTACACACATTGAATTGACAATGAAATTGAAGTTTATTTATATTCTGTAGGCATCTAAGGCTCAGGTCGGGATAGAGAAAGGGAAAGGATTCGGGAAGATGTTGGCCAGGGCCTATGTTGAAGATGTAATCCCGACATTTGCCTGGTGTAACAGAGAAAAACCCTGGGAAACCTCAGTCAGGATGGTCCGTCTCTGGGATCGAACCCACGACCTCCCAAATGCTTAACTAACTATCTACCAACGAGAATTGACAATGAAGAATAAGCAGTATCTCACTTTTCTTGACACCCAGTATATTATATTCGCATATTCACCTCTACAGTGTATGATTTCTGGTATGTGTATATTGATTTACGTTGTTTAAGCATAACACTCTCCCGGGATAGGGTGGGGTAAAAGGATCCTGGAAGTATAGGTCAATCTGTTTAAAATTATTTTAAGGCCTTTAGACATATGAGAATCAAGGTGGGATGGGTTTGGGAAAATATGTTGGAAGATAGAAGGCCAGGGCTTATTTATAGGCACAATCACAACGTTTGCCTAATATGGGTGAGGAAAAATCTTGGGAAACTTCAGTTAGAATGGTCGATCGCTTGAATCGATCCCAGGTCTTCCGAATGCTAAACCAACGCTCTAGAACTTTTTTGAATCTTATTTCACCCCAAGCGGGCTTTACTTGTTCAATTTGATATACCTTTTTAAACTGTACTGATATTCTTAAAATTAACTTAAAAGCATACACACAAACACTCATGCCCGAGGCGTACCACTAACTAAGAACACTCCCGAGATGATAATCTGGCACAAACGAACGCAATTTTGGGCGGAATCGATGGTCCACCAATCAAAAAGGCATCATACAATTTTTTTCGGTCCGCACTCAAAGTTTGAGGATGAAAATAGTAAAAAGGTTGCAGGTCATCACCATCTGCAAGATTTTTCTGATTTTTTCTTTCAAAATATATTTTTATATATTCATATTTATTATTAATAGTTGCTTCGGCATGCAAATAGATGCTACTGAAAGCTAGGATATATATAAATAAACCAGGTCTGGCTCGCGCGGTGTGCAAGGGGGTGGGGTGCGTCCAAAGGAAGCTGGGCGGCGTGAGGCTCAGGGGGGCGCAGCCCCTGAAGTTGCATTTTTAGTTACCATGGGTTAGCGGAGTTAGGTAAGGTCAGGTTCGCACAAAGAGATCGAAATGTATTTTGAAAGAAAGAAACTAAAGTGTAAAGGTACATAACCGAACCTGACTTTACCTAACCTACCCTAACACATGGTCACTAATTTTATATAATCTACGATCAATGGAAGAAAGCAGTTATTAATAATAAATGTGAAATTCGAAAAATCTATTTTTTAAGACATGAAGAAGAAAAATCTTAACTTAAAAAAAAAATTGAAAATTCAAGAATGTAATTATTAATAATAAATTAAAACTATTAAAAATATATTTTTTTAAGAAAATAAGAAGAAAAATTCTCGCCAGCCCGCCGGGGATCGAAGCCAGGTTTTTTATTTCGTGAGCCAGCGTCCTATCAATACGCTACGCTAGGCAGCTGGCAACCGATGCTCTCGGTGTTGTATTTAAATCCCCAACCGTTCACGTCACCCACTTCTGCCAAAAGCACTTTGAACGCAGAATTTCTAATAAATTTATTTTTATTCTTACCGGTTGGGATTTGCTAATAAGCGCGCCACCAGCGAATGGGATTTACTTTCTTGAAAGATAGTTCTGAAATCGAGGATATATATCCAAATAAACCGCTGAGCGAAGTGATTTTAGTGGTTGATTTAACAACATAGTCGTTATGGTCTCTGTAGCTAAGTGGTGAGCTGGTCAGATTCTCTTCTGAAGGTTCTGCTGGGTTTGATTCCCAGTCTGGATTTCGAAATATTTTTTTCAAGGAGTTAAGCGCTGTAAATGATCGCGGTTGCTCCTGAAAGAGATTTATCCCGTAAAGAGATAAAAACACAAGACAGAGAGAGAGAGAGGGGAAGGGAGAGAGAGACGCAGACTGTGTGTTCATAAGCGTTAAAATGTAATTTATTTCCATGTTTCGCGGCATTTTCTTTCTCTCTTCCCTAGTTTTCTCCTCTTTTTTCGCTCTTCCCCCGTCTTCTTCCATGTTCTCTCTCTCTTTCTCTTTCTCTGTGTGTGTGTGTGTTTGAACAAGACAATAATGGGATTTCTGTTTAACTTTCTCGTGGTTCTGATATAGTTCTTGCAATGGGGTTTGAAACCCTGAGACCGGAGCCATCACAGTCCGTATGTGCAGTTTGGGTTCTTATTATTTTGTGATCATTAGGGATCGAAGTCCCCGGGTTGGATTACTGGTCTCCTACCAGGCGCCTCTCCAGGTGACGGATAGGGGAATGCCGACCAAATATGGTGGGTACCGGAAATATTCCGGGACGGACCAATACCAGTACTGCTGCCTTGCAGTTAGTAGAGGGATCTACAAAGGCTAGGGGAAGATAACCCCGAACAAAAATATCATGGTGAGGGGAAGCAGCATCACCATTACCACTCTGAGGCTGAAGATGAATTACATTGGCAGGGCTCAGAGATGGACAGAGGACGACATCTTGAATATCTACCTTTACTGCGAGGTCGTAGAGCTGACAACTCTACACCGCTAAAACATGTCAAGAAATAGTAACAGATGGGTGATGGATTCTCCTGGGGTAAAATATTCCGGAGGTAAACTAGTCCCTCATTCGAATCTCCGGGCTGGGACTGCTTCAGGGAGCTGCAAGAACAGGATTAAGAAAGACCTTAGAATATCAACGTGGAACGTACGAACATTATACCAAACGGGCGCTCTTCAGGTAGCGGTACGCGAGACCGAAAAGTAAGAGCTAGACCTATTAGCGATACAAGAAGTTCGGTGGGAGGGTCAAGATAGCATCCCACAGGACAAGTACACTTTCTACTACGGAGGAACACAGTCTCAAGATTTCGGAACAGGATTCCTCATTAAGAACAATATCCTTAAGGCGGTTCAGGATATAGAGTTCGTAAACGAAAGACTATCGTACGTTACGATACGTACTCGATGGGGCAACACGGTTATTAAACGTCTATGCTCCGACCGATGTGGCTACTGATAACGACAAAGATGATTACCGAATTATAATTCGAAAATTGTGTTGGGTGAGTTCAATGCAAAGGTAGGGAGGGAAGAAAAATATAGACCTACTATAGGCAAATACAGCCTTCACGAAAAGACCAACAATTGAGAAAGACTGATAACTTTTACAATTTAAAAAAGACTACTAGTAAAGAGCACGTACTTTGAATACAAAGGCATACACAAATACACATGGGTATCTCCGGACGGCAAAACTCTCAACCAGATCGATCACGTATTAGTAGATAGACGAAGACACACCAACATAATTTATGTTAGGTCGTACAGAGGAGCGGAGGTGACACCGACCATCAATTAGTGATCACAAAAGTAAGGGAAAAGTTATGCAACGCGAACAGAGAAAACAAGGGGCCAAAACAACTTAAATTCGAAGTGAAACGATTAAATAATCCGAGCATAAAAGCAGATTACCAACTCGAACTCTCAAATAGGTTCGAAATCCTAGCCGACTCGAGTAATAATACTGATGATACTAATAATGAAATTGATGTAAGTAAGATGTGGGAGACAATTCGTGAAACAATTAAGAGAGCGACGGAACGTGTAGGTGAGAAGAAACAAGAGAAAAACAAACCGTGGTTTGATGAAGAATGCCTTAAGCTTCATGAGGAACGAAAACAAGC
>JAGDQP010008191.1:0-10652 GCA_022664845.1 Lepisma saccharinum
CATCTTTCTAAAGAGAGGTACCGCTCTTAGAATTGCATGATGGATTATCATCCTAACTGACATCGCTTCTAGACCTACCATACGAGACAATTGTAGGCATTGAATATGCTTGACAACACCAGTAATTTCAAATCATCTGTCATTCCATTATATACCATGACCAACCGTTATGGCTGGTAGCTTCTTAACATCATGTATTGTTACGCATCTTCAACTGTGTCATCCATCATACAACTCTTAACAATACTGCTGACAGCTACTGTTAAAAGTCACAAGCTTAGCCCATTCAACCGTCACGCAGAATCATTTATTAGTCCCACATCATAAATCCTCACATTGTGTACAATATTCTTACATGTCAGGTAGACATCGTCTTTTAAAGGATTATCCATTTCTCTATTTCAAAAGGCACGCACAGATTGGGCTCGCCTTTTCCTTCTACCATTGTTCAGGCAAAAATTCAAAGCGTTCTTTCAAATCTTTATTATCCACCTTTTCATGCCTAGTTCTATAACAAGTCAAAATCATACGTACATGCTTCATCCGTCAAGCCTTGTCACTTGCCCCGCTGACAATCGATCTATCATTCTATAGAAATTCAAAGCGCTCAGTTAAATTAAAACCCATTCTTACATCCTTTCCTAAACCATGAGTGGTTCGCATTGTCATATTTCATCCGAAACATTAATTCTCCTCTGAGACCTTAATCTTGTCATTGAAGCTCATGTCCTTTTCAAACACAACTGCCTTCCTAACACCGCTTTGTCCAGATACCACATCCAATAAACCATTCGTCGTTCCCAACGTCTGATATTAAAGTATTCGTCTCATTCTAAGGTCACATCTAGTTATATTCATGTCTTACAGGTACATGGACATCATCCATCATCCATTGCTAGCATCTAACGAACCCATTGTGACATTAATCTTTACAAAACCTATCGCAATCTCTCTTCATCTGCCTTTCATCGTGGTCAACTGACTGCCTTGTCGCAAGTGAGCAGATAAGCCGATTACACCTTCACGTACGACCATATAGCATTTCCCAATGAATAGAAGGCATTAAACCAAGTAGAAGAAAGATGGCAAAATTCCTTTGTTCAACAAAACATTGTAAAGTCTCCTATGCCCTAGTATATCGTCACCCACCATTGTAGCGGCACCGCTTTGTTCATATCAAACTGACAGCACCTGTCAAAAGTGACGAGATAAGCCGATTAAAACGTCAAGCAGGATCATTTATCATCCTCATATCATTAATCTCTCCATTGTGTACAATAATCCTACATGACAGGTGAACATGGTCGTTTTGCGAACAATAGAGGCCGTATTTCAATGGACACACACAAAGTAGCTCGCTATCTACTGGGCAGGCCATGTAGCTCGGATGGGAGAAAAACGATTATATTCTATCCTGGTTGGAAGGCCGGATGGAAGGAGACTATTGGGAAGACCGAGACATTGTTGGGAGGACAATATTAGAATAGATCTTGGAGAAGTAGGTGTTCGTGATGGAAACTGGCTTGATGTTGTCTAGGATAGAATCCAATGGCGAACGTTTGTTACTGCGGCGAAGAACTTGCGAGTTCCATAAACCATAGAGCTAGTTAGTTAGTTGTTTACTATTTATATTTCTGGCTGGCAAATCAAAAAAGTTTCTCTTGTAATTTCACAAGTGTCTCCATGCACATTCGGTATAATCAGCGTAAAACGAAAAAGATGTTTAAATACAACGGTAAACACTCTTCAGATGATGTAAAAAACATAGTAAATATAATCTATCAGTAATTCGAAATAAATAGGGGAAAGGCGGCAAATGGCGAACACCCCATTTAAGAGTTTCCGCGCTACCTCAGAGGGTCGGTACCGGTACTGCCACGTTCAGGAAAATTCAGTGCTGCTCTCTACAAATGGATCCGCCATGCCAAGTTGTGGAAATGAGTTTCGTGAATGTGTTTACGCACAATTTCGTTATAAAATTGCACCATTAAATCGTAAGGGTTAAGAAGACACATTCTATGTTTTAGAGCCTTATGAACTGGATAGACGAAAAGAGTACATCTTTATAGAATAACCTTTATTATTGCAGGTTTGTTCCACTTTTTTGTACAAATGTAATGACTTGATTCTGTAATGGCGTCCTCGGTGGGCATCGGCGAACACGTCTTTCTCAGTCTGTAGTGTGTGTAGTGAATTGGGACGAAGCTGAATTTCAATTTTGATTTTTATATACGAGACATCTAAGGCTCAGGCCTTGTATATATCCTTTAGGCATCTAAGGCTCAGGCTTGGAGAGGGGAGGGGAAAGTATTCGGAAGGTGTCGGCCAGGGCGTATGTTCCCAGTGCCATCCCGGGTGCCATTTGCCTGGTGTGACTGAGGAAAAACCCTGGACAAACCTCAGGATTGTCGTCCGCTGGGATCGAACCCACGACCTTCCGACTGCTACGCCAACGCTCTACCACTGAGCTGCGGCGGTTGGGCGCAGCTGAGTGTTATGATTTAATATAGAGATGACAATTATCCGAACTGGACACATGCTGAATGTAGTGGGTGGGAAAAGAAACGTCCATACTTATGTGACTATTGTTATAGTGCTAAGTTTATCTCTGAAAAGTAGGAAAGAAATCAAGCCTTGATTCTGTGATATTTTAGTGTGTTCAAGTAACAAATAAACATGTGCTTGTACTGTATATCTGATTAAGTTGTACACTTCCAAGGTCATGCATCACGGGCAGTTGTTCGCCCTCCTCCATCTGGGACAGGCTATTCCTAGAGATTTTCGGATTACCAGAATTCCGGCACTCCGAGAAGCTTGAACATAGGGTGGTGCGGGATATTGTTTTGACCAAGCATCCAGAATGTTCTCCTAGTCTTTGGTTCCTCATGTAGGAACATGCTGTATATCATATAATTTACCTTTTTTACAATACCTATTGGGAAATATTTGTAAAATGTAATGCATATTTAATGCATATTAGATTGTGCTGAAATGCTGTTCGCCATTAGCCGATAGGATAAGGCAATCACGAGCAGCACATAATTTTTCAAACTCAGTTTTTAGAGGTTAGTTTAGAAACAATTTCCAAATGTTAATAAGAACAGTGTAGAGGTGAGTCTGATGAAGTTTATTTCAGCTATGTTGTTTTCTAAAGTTCGGCAAATATATTTTGTGTAATCTTGTTAGAAGCTTGGGTGTTTTCCCTATGAGAGGTTTAGGAGAGCGAATTATTTTATCCGTCAGCTTGAGATAAAAAAAAATGGGTTTTACTCGTCGGGGGACTCGTCGTAGCAACACATTAAGAGCCCGTCTTGCGAAACTGCTTCTCATATTCTGATAATGCTAAACAAGTCTCAATATAACTTTTTTAATATGGCGAATATTTTCACGATTCATTTTGCTATTCACAAAGTCAATAGGATGCTATGATTTCTACTTTCTGTTTTTTCGATAGCTATGCTGGATCTTTTGCTATAATCAATTAATATTATAATTAGCAGAAAAAAAACGTTTTTTCGAATAAACTATGTCTAGTAATTTAAGTTTTCATTCCATGTAAGTTTTGTTCAGCAATTTTCATAGATCTGTCCTTCTAGAAGAAAAGCAAACAAGAATATCAAGGTTATGTATAGTTTTGTTTGAATTATATTGAAATAATTGACGCTCTTTGTAAAGGAAAAAACGCACTGCTGAAATGGTTTGGCTGAACACCGTAGGGACTGGTAAACTCCTCCCTTGTTCGTGACGTCACCGCGGAATAATACTATATTTTTCCTTCAAATGGAACACAGCGGGAAGTTTGAGCGAGTGTCACTTCTCACGAAGAGTTTATGACTTTATGGGTAAGAATGAGCAGCTTGTGTATGTGGAGTGAGTAGGGGTGGGGAAAGAAAATCATTGTATTCAGAGAACGCCAAACATAAAGGAAAACAGACTAGGCTATTTCTTTCTGCAGCAAGAAAATAAACTAATCTGGTAAAAATTTAGATCTCAGGAACTACAAGTCAGACAAAGATAATCGATACACCGTTCGATTCGTCGTGGTCTGAAAGGATGTGAAAAACTATAAGTTTGACTCTAGAATTGGCAGGTCCTTTTCATTTGCTCAGTTTTCTCCGTCTGTACTTCCCACTAGTTGCTCGAAATCCACTTTAAATGGTACGTCCTGTTCTTCCGATGCCATCTCCATCCGACAGGACAAATGGGAACACTACCATGGATTCACATCTTGTCCAAGAACCATCAGTTAATAAACTGCCTTTTGACAAAACAGGAATCATCAACTTGAAATATGGTTTCCTGAGTTTCTCAGCTGTTTTGAAACTAGAAGTGAACTTTTGTCCAAATTCTCTCTTGACATTGCTCTTTTAATTGGCAAACAATTTATTTTACAAAGAAACTTTCTTTTTTTTTCATACCCACACGACTACAGCGACTTCAGCACCTGAACATGGTCAGTGACTAATATGTAGAAGTGAGATCATTTTGTAAACAGGGCACCTCTGCATAAAAAAGGTACTGACAAGTACATTCGCGTGTGAGTGAACACAAGAGTATGAAAATATTTATGTTTTGCCATCCTTTGCATTGAGAAACCTTTGCAAGTAGCATTGCTACCAATTTATTCTCATCGTTATGCTTTCCTTAAGACAAATTTTGCTCACCGATTTTTTTTAATTTGGTTTAGTTTCTATGGACTGAACACACAGTTGTGACCTAAGACTGTCATGACTGAGGGACGTTATCCCTCGACCAGCACTCTTTTTGGACCAAGGATAGAAAAGGTACCCGCAGTTTTTTTTTTTTTTTTTAGTTTAAATAACATTCCGGCATTTGCTTGGTGAAACTGAGGAAACGTCTGGAAAACTTAAATCAAAATGACCGGCTGTTTGCCTCGCCAGCAGATATGAACATGCTCTGGGATATTTGCGATGGTGATGTTTTGATAAAATGTAACCTTGACAAGTTTAATTGTTGCAGGACGAAGAGGAGCGGGAAAGGTGTATATGCTACATCATCTATAGTCAACGTTGCATCCGCAAGCGCCATGGCTCCCCCCCATATATCACCATTATCTTTAGTGTTTTGCCAAAACCGGCAGGTCCTTCAAGGTAATCTAAGCCCTCTTCATTCACCCTGATCTTGCACCGTCCTTTTTTGTATCTGAATAGGATTTATCTTCCTTAATATTGTCAAGGAGTTGGATTTATTTTCTTCCTCTTCCTGTTTTCCCCTTCAGTACACAATCTGCGGGTAACCAATGCCCTAACCAGTTTGTCTTCAACAAGTATTCCACCAGACCCCCTGTGGGGGATGTTTACCCCCGAAAGTCTCGAAAACATCCCAACTTATTATTATTATTATTATTATTATTATTATTAGTATTATTATTATTATTGCTGTGAAAAATTGATAGAATCCGTACAAAACTTCACTTACACCCTCCCAATTTTGACTTTACATCCCCCAAGATGAAAATCCTGGTCTCCAGTTTTGCTCGTCTCTAGTATACTATCTTCAGCGGTTTCTTATTACGCATTTTCGGCGTCCAGTTGGCTTTTTTTCATTCCTCTCCATGTCCACATTTAAAACGCTTCCAACTTTCTATCTTCAATCCTTCGCAAGGTCCATATAAAACATTTAAACAACCCTTTTCTTCTCAACTCTTTGTGTATCGATCTGCAGAAGACATTCTTTTTCTTACTGAACGTCTGTTTTGCCATTACTGTCCTCGTCTTTATCTCTTTCACATATTCCATGTCCTTACTTATAACATTTCTCCAATAGTGGAATCGGGATACTTATTCTGTTTTTTCTATCTCAATCTTGATATTTGTTGTGCCTACATTTGTTTCAATCATCATCCATTTCGTTATAATTACGTTTACTTTCATTCCATTTTCATCACAGCTTTCCTGTAGTTGTTTTAACATCTTTTTTTAAGTGATGTCTCATTTTTCTGCATGAAGAAGCCTATCATCCGGAAATCTAATGTACATTTTCTCCCCCTCCTTCGATTTCGAAAATGTCCTTCGCATTCTCCTCTACACATGTATTAACTAAAGTGGACGAAAGAACACATCCTTGTTTCACTTCTCCATATATTGTCGTTTGTTCTGATAAGTCGTCTCCTACTTTTAGCCTTATTGTCTGATTTAAATATGCAAATTCCTTGTAAGGCTTCGATCTTTTCGTTCAATGCCTATCTTCATCTTTTAATATTTGCATTAGAATTTCCCTGAAGCTTGTTTCCAACAGGTACTACTATTTATCCATTTTGCTATATCATCATCATCATTATCATCATATTCAGCCGTTTTCTATCCACTGCTGGATGAAGGCCTCCACCTTTTCTTTCCACATATCTCGGTCTGCTGATATCCTCATCCATGTAGCTCCTGAAAAACGCTTGATTTCATCTACCCATCTTACATTTGGACGTCGTCTCGGTCGTTTCTTTTCTCTAGGAATCCACTGTAGTACATTTGTCGTCCACCTTCCATCTGTTCGTCTATATATATATATATATATATATATATATATATATATATATATATATAAACCGCAGCCACATTCAATCCACTACTGGATGAGGCCTCTCATGCTGAGTGGGCACCGTTCCAGACTCTCACGCCTTGGAAAAATTTCCTTGGTAGAGCCTGGAATCGAATCCGGGACTCCACGATCAGTAGTCAGTGACGGTAAACGCTAGACCAGCGGGGCGGTCATATATATAATAGGTCATATAATAGGTCTATACCAGTTCTTGATTCGATTTTGCTTGTCATTTATTTATTTATTAAACACAACAGGTTATGTACCTAGTTCAGGTGTTCATTGTACATATGATACATTCTACAAGATACTATTCATATTTGATGCTTTGCGGTGACATTCTGTAAAAACAATTCATTACTTTAGATAGCAATGAAATTCACTCGTATTTACATTAAATATGTCTAACTCTGGACATGCTTTAAGAATACAATTATATAATGAGCACATTCTCCTAATAGGCGATATATCTAATACATTGGTCCTTTGGGGTAGGAGGTCTAAGACTGCATTACGAGGTCGAGTAACTCTTTGCGGAACGTGCAACCTTACTTCGGATAATAATTTTTCTGAATGAATTCTACTATATACTAGTTTGTGTAGAAAATTAACTCTTTTATTTTCCAGAGACTGGAATGAGTACTTGTTTACAAGGCCAAGTAGTTTTCGAATTTAGGATATATTCGTATTTCTTTGTATGTTAAAAAGCGAACAAATTTAGATTGTATAATTTCGATTTCCCGTGTGTTCTTCTTTGTATGTATTAGGATACCATACTACTGCAACATATTCTAACTTCGATCGAACATACGTGGTACATAAAGTTTTTAAAACCTCAATATTCGAGAAGTCACTTCCTTGTCTCATTACGAACCCGAGATTCCTAAAAGCGTCACCAATAATACGCTTAATGTGTATATCAAATGAGAGGTTGGACTTTATGGTCATACCAAGATCGGTGATAGGTGTAGAGTCTACTCGGACCAGGGGTGTTTCATTGATACTGTATTCAAATTCCAAATAGTTTCTTTTTCTAGTATAAGTCATTACACTACATTTTGAAATGTTTAATAACAACATGTTTGTTTTGCACCAGTTGGAAACTGCATTGATGTCATTTTGTAAGGAGAAAGCATCTAATTCAGAGGAAATGCTACAATAGATGTTTAAATCATCTGCGAACAATAGCTTGTTGGAGGATTTCATTACACGGGGCAAGTTATTTACAAATAACAAAAACAAGAGAGGTCCTAGGTTCGATCCCTGCGGCACCCCAGAATTTACAACAAATTCCTCGGATGTAATATTTTTATAACGTACACGGTTTTTACGGTGGTACAAATAAGACGCTATCAACTGGCAAAGGTTCGATGAGAAGTTGAAAGACACAAGCTTGCTGAGAAGGATGTCATGATTAATAACATCGAAGGCTTTAGAAAAATCTGTGTAAATTACATCAACTTGACCGTTATTGTCTATTTGAGTAGCCAAAAAATGTGTGAATTCAACAAGTTTGGTTACAGCCGATTTGTTTGGTATGAAGCCATGTTGAAAGGGAGAAATTACTGAGCGAACATTGAAAGACATAGCACTCTATCCAATTAAAATCAATGGTTTACGATAAGATTTTCTTCATAATGTAATCAGGAACTTGTATATTATATGAAATACATCCCCCTCCTCACGCAGAAGAAGTAAAATGTATACTTTACTTCAATAGTACCTTTTGAAAACAAGCTTCTTAATTTCGACGTATGCTTGCTTACCTTTCTCTTTCTCCTATTGTTCTCAACAAACCAATAGCGTTTCTTGTTCTTTCCGTTTTCAAAATCCAAACTATTCCTCTTGAATTTCCGCATTCACCAAACCGTATAATTTTCTATTTAATACTCGCAGAAGAATCTTCGCTGAGTGGAATATTAGGTTGATGACGGTAATGTTCACATGTTCGTGCATTGTTCTTCATTTCCAATGGAATGATTACTGTTTCTAAAAAGTTGCTGAGCTAGTCTTCGCCCAGAGAACAGAATCGGGATCAAGTTTACCTCACTAGTGTACCTCATTCTATTTTACCCCAGAAAATCTCATAGAACCATTTCTACTGTTTCTTGGCATGTTTTAGCGGTGTAGAGTACGACCTTGAAGTAAAGGCAAACAGCAAAGAAGTCGTCTTTGTTCATCTCTGACCTTTGCCGATGTCATTTATCTTCAATCTCAGGGTGGTAGTGGTGAAGCTGCTTCCCTTCACCATCTTGTTTTTGTTCGAGACTATCTTCCTTTGCATTTGTAGATTCCGCTACTAACTAATGAGAGTTGTACTGGTTTTAGTCTGCCCCGGAATATTTGTCGTAGCAATCGTATCTAGTCTGCATTCCCCCTGTCTTCATCTGGGAAAGCGAGTGGTGGGAGACAAGTGGGCCTAACTTTAAGCTGGGCCTACTGCTGCTGCTGCTGCTGCTGCTGCTGCTGCTGCTACTACTACTACTACTACTACTACTACTAATAATAATAATAATAATAATAATAATAATAATAATAATAATAATAATAATAATAATAATAATAACAACAACAACAACAACAACAATAATAATCATTCCCACATTTCCACTGTCATTAGTCAGATCCTCCCCAATATGTTAAAAACTTTGGGTAGTATTATGCTAGATGTTTCAAGAGTTGTCCGTAAATGATATCGAATAAATAATTTGGCCAGTTCAAAATCTGTCACGCATAAATAAAACCATTATTTGTCAGAGTGTCATTTTTTTTTTCCTTAAGATTTTCAACGAAAATGTGATAAAAAAATAACGTTTTAATGAGGTGTTTTCGATTTCCTGAGCCAATAGAATTACCAATAATCATTTGAGGACCAATAAAATTTCAGAATTAATTTTGTGAGTGATGTAAACTTTTAATGGGACCCCTTTTACTTTAGTGGGACCCCTTGTTTAGCTTTGTTTACTTGTATCATCACAATCAAACAAAACGAACAAGCATTCTGGACGTGTGCATGCTACTCCGGAAGCTGTAATCTTAAATTAAGATAAGCTGCAGTTATTTTACAACAGAACTTTAGGAAACATTCCTTCATAAATGTAGACATGTTTGACTGACATACAAAATAATAATAATCTTACCCATAATTCTGATCTTTTTTGAACGAAATGTAACCTAAATTGTAAAGAGATTTATTATCTACGATGTAACCGTAATAGATTTTTTTTTCTATTCTATTTTGTGAAGAGTAATACAATTCATTTCTATTGACGTCATCAAGGAACATCAACATATGCCCCGCTGATGTGGCTCTCTGAAGTATTCCAAGAGAATGCAATGATTCTGACACGAAATTGGGAAAGAAGGAGAGAAGAGAGACGGGGTAATATCCTGATAGCTTGTGCAACCCACATAGCTTCAAACTTTCTAAATGTCTACTTCAGTAGCCTATTTCTTAGATATTTTCACAAGAAAATAGTTATGCTTAGGACATTTCCACCTCATATTATAAGAAATGTTCTGGCGATAGGAGAAGGTCCTTCGAGGAGAGTTTAGCGTTCTCTTTATTCATTTTGATATTGGTCTTTTCTTTTTGCCTCAGCGCACAATTTTCCTTCTTTAATACTGTCACGGAGTTCTATACCTTTTCTTCCTCTTCCCCTTTTCTCTTCAATAATTTCCACCATCCTTTCATAAACAATGTTCTAATCTGCTTCTTTTCCCCGTTCTTTGTTCTCACCAGTATTGTTCTTCGTACATCCAATCTATTTAGTTATTCTTTTTTATGTAATTTCTGTAGAATGCTGACGACTTCAAATTCTCCTTCACGTCCAGATTTTAAAGTCTTCTAACTTTTTCATCAGCCTTTTGTACAGTCTTCACCTCTCTATAGCACTATACTCCATACAAAAGTTTTAATCAATCTTTCCACAAACTCCTTATAGCAACGGCAACAGCACAAGAATATCGGGCCAATAGCTGACCAATTCATGGCCGATAGCTAACCAATACTGGGCCAATAGCTAACAAATTCTGGGCCAATAGCTGCCCAATTCTGGGCCAATAGCTAACCAGTTCTAACTGCCCAATACTGGGTC
>JAGDQP010008191.1:15652-29108 GCA_022664845.1 Lepisma saccharinum
TGCCCAGGATAGAATCCAATGGCGAACGTTTGTTACTGCGGCGATGAACTTGCGAGTTCCATAAGCCATAGAGTTAGTAGTTAGTTAATGGAATAAAGACAGGATTTAATCAAGAGCACGTTTTTCTTTTCTAAATCTACTGTAAAAATATACGTAATTCCGTTTATTAAAAGAGTACCGAAAGGTGGTGTTTCCCAAAAGCGATTAATATCGATACTGATTAGCATTAATATCGGCAAAAGTGTTTGTCATTCGATATTAATAGATATTGGATAACATCATGGATCGAAATCGCAAATCATGTGTCATTGATGTCAGCCAATACTGGGGAAAGTTTGTGATTGAGGGAGTACAGGATAAAGAGGATTCCAGCCAACGTAGATTTCATTGTCAAGGAATTAACATTGCTTAGTAGAAGAAAAGCATAGGAATCCCTTTTAATCTTCAATCACAATCCTTGCTCAAATACATTCATTGGTCACAACTTTATTTGTGATTTGCCAAGTTTTGCGTCATTTGTGGCGATGCCGTGACGCATTTGGGCACCTCTTCCTCCGTAACTAGGCATGTTTAGACATTTCTTCATAGAAACCTTTGTTTCTTCTATCTAGCTGCGGAATTCACCCTATATTCTATGATAATTGTTTTTAAAACAGTCTGCATATTAAATTAACTGAGCGAGAGGAAGAATCTCGACCAACTATAGTCTGTTCAATTAAGTCATCTTCTACGTTTCAGATCAGTGAATGGTCTCCCTCGTGACGTAATAACCGAGATATACCGGATTCGATTCTCAAAGCACATTGAATAGTGGTTCAAATCCAGTCTAAATCATCCATTTGACAGAAGTCAGTATTAAACCATTATCGATTCACCTTGCCCAAGGACTTTTGGAACATGTCACTGGAATACCACTCATGTTCACGAATAAGGTAAAAAAAATATAAAGCTATCCCTCTGTGTGATACGCACGCGCTGTGAACGGTGCATGGGGGATGTGGATGTAACACATAACATTTTCTTAACCTTCACTAAGTGAGGTGGGGTGGTCAGTCCCACGCTCGACCGCCTTTACCTTCCCAAGATGCCCAAGAGTACCAAGGACACTCCGGTACTCAATTTGATAGGAGGCTGAGTTCACCTCAGAGCGCCAGGCATGAAAACACTGCGAGAAGTCTCCAGTATCCTTTCCGGGATTTGAACCCAGGACGCCCGATTCGTAGTCAGACGCGTTACCGTCTGAGCCTCGCGGCGACTCATGCCCGAATACAAAAGAGAACTGATATTATTTTTCTACTGATAACGCAAGATGGATTGGTGGTAAGAGGTCCGTTTTGTGGTGAGTAGTATTGAAAAGTGAAGTGTGGTTCGGATCCCACGTAATGTCAAATCCCATTTTTAGAAGATATATACTCGATTAGAACGAAAACACAATATTAATCAACGAACATTGTTTTCGATAGAAAGATGTGTGTGCGTGTTTGTGAGAAGTAGGGCCTACTCATGAGTGGGTAGAACATGTTTCTCACATATACACTTTATTTTCTCAAACCATTCTATTATTAATTTATTAAATTTATTAATAAACTATATCTACTTAATTATTTAATCTTAACCACTCTAATTTATTAAATTCAAAGATTGTGTGTTTTAAATTTTTACATAACCAAAGGTGATATCTACCAGAAGTATCGAATTTGTTCAATTTCAATAGACAGATAATAAATATTCACTAGGAAAGATATTCATTTGGTAAAATAACTTTTTCCCTAAATATAACCAGTCGTCTTTCTAATTATAATTTATAAGAACTGCAATGCGCAAGTTTGTCAAGCACAAAATGTACAAAAATACAGAAGTGATCAAAGGTTGACTCTTGTAAAAGTGTACAAGAAGTGCATTTTCTTAACAGTGTTTCACAACGTTTAGCATATTGCCCCCTCTCTATTATAATTCACTTAAAGTAATGACGTCATCTTCTCATCGATTTAAACCTGATCAGATTTTATCGAACCATTCAGTTGCATGTCATTTCAATTGCGTTCCCATGTGATTTCTTTCTCTTCAAGCCTCGGTGAAGCAGAAACGAATTTGAAAGATTGATAGCAAAACTCGATGCCTCCAAAATTAAGTATTTATTTATTTATTTCCTTTCTTCCTTCCTTCCTTCATTGTTTGTTTATTTTATCCATTCATTTATTCTCACATTCATTCTTGTATATATCTTTCTTACTTTAATTCATTCTTGTTTCATTTCTTTTTCTTTCTTTTTTTGAAAGATTCATAGTAAAAGCCGATGTCCCAAATTTATTTATTTAGTCTATTTATTTCTGCATTCATTCATTCATTCATTCTCTCTTTCTTTCTTTCTTTCCTTTTTCTTTCTTTTTGAAAGATTGTGTGCGAAACTCGATAAGTCCAAAATGTCATTCATTCATTCATGCATGCATGTATTCATTCTTCATTCATGCATTCTCTATCTCTCTTTCATTCTTTCTTTTCTCCTCTTTCTTTGTTTCATTTATTCATTCATTTTTCGTTAATTTGCTCTTTTTAATTCATTCATTCTTTTTTACTTATTTATTTCATTCTTTCATTCATTTTTCTTTCATTCATTCATTCGTCCTCTCCTCTCCTTTCCTTTTTCTTTCTTTGTTTCATTCGGTCTTCTTTCTTTCTTTTTTAGATAATGACTGCTGCCCTTCTTAACTGGCTCTATCTGTTGAATTCAGAGATATAGTACATGCACTTGTAGAATAATGAGATCTGCTTTAACTCAGTCAATATCTAAACCTTGTCCTTGCAACAAATTACACAAACCTTTAATTTCCTCACACGCCACATTGCAGAATATATACAGTATTTCCATTTTCAAAAATGGCTCTACCTCTTATAAGATCATTGAACCTTTTCTGCATTTATAATTAATTTAATTGATTTTCTTCGGACTTCTCAATTGAATTGATTTAGGCCATCAATGAGAGGACTTCTTGGAGATCGTCAAAATACAGTAGAGTATCGATCATCCGGATTAATTCGGGACCAGTAGTGTCCGGAAACCGATATTCCGGATGGAAATAAAATCGTCTTACCCATCTAATCTTGGGATCTTTAATACAAGTTTGGTTTTAATAGTTTTAGAGTAATAAAAGAGCACTATTAGAAGACTTAAGAAAATATTTACTGTTTTAATAAACGAAATTACAGTAAGATTACGAACAGAGTTCGAATTAAAGAAAATTTCGATTGAACCATCATAATACGGTATAGAAGTTTAAGACAGCTCATTTTTTATTTTTTTATTTATGACTCGAATCTTTCCGAATAACCGATCATCGGGAAAGCCATTTTCCGGATAATTGATGCTTAACTGTACTTGATTGCTGGTATCTGGAGAGGCTAGCCTAAGCAGATTTCTAGAAGAGAGGCGGAAGAATTCTAGAGAGGTACAGCCCCGCCCCTCTCCTGAGAAAACCTGGATAGTTTCTTTTAAGAAAATAAGTCCAGAGAAGACCTTTTCCATTCCTACTCACACCAGACGCGGAAATTATTTTGCATGAGCGCCGAAAGTCTCAAGATATTCATAATATCATAAAGTTGTGTTTGAAGTGAAGCTATGTTTTGTTTTTTCTTAAAAATTTTCAAATCATGGGTGTAGTTGAAACTGGAGAACTATTAGAAAAATAGATGAATCACTGGGATAATAAGTACTGAACTGAACAGTGGGAAAAAGGGGAGGTGATACAAGCACGTATCCAAAATTTGGTTTTGGGAGGGGTCCAAGGGCTTCCGGGGGTGGTCCAAGGTGTGTCTGGGCATGAAATGTATATTAAATATATGTAATTACGCCTGAAGTTATACTATTTTCCCATAAAACTCTGGGTTTGGGGGCCCCGTAATACGTGCTTGAGGTGATATAACATTATCACGTCGTAAAATGGTATTATGCTGGCCAGAAACCTAGCACGAGAGCAATTTATCTCACTAAGCGGACAATAGAAAACAATTTCTGAAGTTTCATGATTCACCATGATCCAGTAATATTTACATCCTTCTAATAACTAGGCATCGGGTTCATTTACCTGAGTAGTCATCTTACAATATGTAATTCGGATTGCGTTTTAAGTGAATTACAATGTCCTTGACAGTAACGTGCAGCTTCTAGACTGCTTAAAATGCATAAGTAATGCAGCGCATGTAAGTTAACACACTTCGTGCAAGAGAATCATTTAAAAATACACATCCTCGTAATGCATTTCACAATTAAGTGTCAGCATTCAGACAATTTGGAGATAATTTTTACAGCTATACTGTATTATTCATGACACACCAATTTCTCATAATCTTTTTCTTCTTCTTCTTCTTCTTGAGAATGAAGAAAAAAAGGATTGAGAGGGTGGAACGACGATTTAAAAAGACATCGTTTCGATTTCGTGTTGCACGGCGAAATGTGTTAACTGGAAGTCAGCGATCCCAGACATAAATCGGACTGCAATGCCATGCGAACTTCATGTGACGTCACGACGGCTCAAGGTCGAATTCGCTTCGCAGTGTTGTCAGTCACTTTCAATTTTCTGAGCAAGGTTGATAAGATAAACAAACTGCACCTTCGCGTCACCTTGAACGTAATTTATTAATTGCCATACAGAATGCTTTGCTTTTTGCAGAGTTTGTAGCCCACACCACAGTAAAATTTATTGAAAATAAATAATCTTGAAATGTTTTCATGTTATTCGTGCTCGTCATCCAATACCACGTTTAGCCAGTCTACAATGAGAGAGAGAGAGAGAAAGAAAGAAAAAGAGAGAGAAAGAAAGAAAAAGAGAGAGAAAGAAAGAGAGAAACAATTAGCACGATCAGTGTTCTTCCGTAAGCACTAGTCTTTCAAAACTAGTTTCTAACTCTCTCTAAATTGTATTTTATTTTGTTGTATTAAAAAGAAAATATCCAATTACAGCTCAAAGGACACTTTACAGTGAAATGAACACAAGAACCGACTAAGCTATAAATAAATTGAGTTCAGTACAATTTAATATAACAACGTAGCAATGGGAAGGTATCAGTCGTGGCTTTATCCAAGGAGCCATCCAAGTTCTCGCTTGATGCGACGAAGAAAATCAGGAAAAATCTTAATCAGGATGAGTATAGTTGCTGGACGCGAAACTCATCTCGTTACGAATGTGAAATCTCTCTCTCTCTCTCTCTCTCTCTCAATGTCATTTGTTCATGGTTTCAAAAGAGAATACTTTCGAAGTGATGCCTTTGTTTGTCTCAAGAAAGTGAACACTTTTTATTCTGAGCACTTTTTTTTAATTTTTAAAAAATATCCTTTTCTAATTGCGAAACGATAATTTTGAAATTCCAATAAAAAAAAACTAAGTTTAAATGTTACCATCAGCCCTCTTCCTCTAGTCGGTAATATCGCGGACTTCACATCAGCAGAGGGGCCTGTCCAGGGACAGACTGTCCCAGCCAGGAAGCCGGAAATTCTCTTTTGGGCCCCCCGCAACTCCTTCTGTTTTGGAAGCGTAAAGAAGACCACTTAATTTACTTTGCTGCTACTGGTAGTGTTAGGGTATTGTGGGTCTTCCAAAATTAGCAATTTTGTCACACAAGACTTTTTATGACCAACATAACGGTAGTGCTGAAGCTATAATATCAGCAGGCCTCCTGTAGGGCCCTAAAAAATCACAAGAAGGAGCCATGTAAAGTTTAATGGTACGTATATTTAATACATTCATATTTTTACACTATATTTCGTATATTGATACCTCATCACTGTCTAAGGGCCCTTGTAAGTTCTTCTTTTTAAGGGGGGGCACTACCATGTATGGTATTGAAGACCTTTGGAAGGCGTTTTTTGGAACCCACGTTCCACAACGCCCAATAGCACGAGGGCTCTTTAGTTATCAGTGGATGGGCCCTTTTTTAATTTCCCAGGTGGGTGCTTTGGTTATCAGTCCGTCCATTGGCCTGTAAGAAGTTTTACAGGTGCTCCTTCAGTTTCACCAGGTGAATGCCGGGATGGTATCTCAACTAAGGTCCTCGTCGCTACGTTCTTCATTCCTGTCCCCCGAGGATGGTCTTCATAGCCGCTCTATTGAATCTAGGTTGATTTTGCTAAATAGGAAGGGAGTCGTGTAATATGTCTCCTGGGCTAGCATTTTGTGGATAATATGTTTCTCAAGTCAGTTTTTCTATGAATGTATTATCGTGAGACATAAGGGTATGTGGCATTAGCATGGGGTAATGGTGTAGTAGCCTAAAACACCCACTTCATTTTGAGATAACGAACGAAATGCATATCAATTATTCCTGGGTATAGTGCCCTATCAATGTGGATGATTACCGTCATGCCGCTATCTAACGCCTGACTGTTTCGCAACCCACCAAATTCTACTGTTTCCCGGGATTGCATATAAATCAGGATAAATTACACAAAATAAAGAGCATAGAGCCGATGATTCTACGGTAGGGTAACCGTTTTAGACATTTAGTTGTTGGATGCGGGTGGTGGCGTTGGAAAGGTCCAGGTCCCCTCAGCACAGCGGTGATGTCAGAAATCGGGCTTGGACCCCGAAGGTCCAGAAATTAGATCCGGAAGGTTTCGGCTCTGACGAAGTCAAATACTTTGTTAACTGATGAAATTGTTACAGTTTTTAGTTTTTAATTAAAATGTATTGCTTTGCTCAGCAATTATTTTAATTTTTAAACATTTGATGGATATTTATATCTTTTCTAATTCTGGTCTTTTTTTTATATGTAGATGAATTGATGGTTTTGTCTCGCGCAATCAGATATTGAGTTCAAGCCACGCAAAGGTTTGTGACACATCCTAAAACATCGGGACCTGATTCTGAAGCCTCGGGGCCCGGGCCTGATTTCTGACATTACCGCTGTACTCTGAGGACCCGGACCTTTTTAACGGCACCACCCACGTCCAACAACTCCATGTTTAATAGGCGAAAAGAAAGGACCTGAGTGCAAAACTTCGGGGCCCGGGCCTGATTTCTGACATCATTCCTGTGCTCAGAGGACCCGGACCCTCCCAACGACACCACCCACGTCCAATAACTCCATGTTTAGTAGGAGAATGGAAGGGCCACGAGTGCAAAACTTCGGGACCCCATTTCTGGTGCCTCGGGGCCCGGGCCCGATTTCTGACATCACCGCTGTGCTGAGGGGACCTGGACCTTTCCAACGCCACCACCCGTGGTCACCAACTGAATGTCTAAAACGGTTCCCTAATCCCTACCGTAGGAGGATTTTAATGGAATATTCTTCGTGCTCTTTCCTACCTTCCGTAGAACAAGGGGTTCATCAATTTTCTTCATTCGCAAAGTTAAAAGTTTTGGACTTTAATAATAATAATTGCCTCAGTTTGGGAGTTGGTTTTCATACCATTTAAACACAATAAAATTATTCTCAGCCTGACTCGATGTCTATTACACAACCGGAAGTTGGCTGGAATTACACACTAAATCAAAAGAATTAGCAACGCTATAAATGTCACAGTATAGATGAATCTTTCGATAACATTCGCAGTTACAAATAGCGAGAACAAAGTTAACTAGTAGCCATGACCCATGATGCATTGCAAATCACTCTAAAAAGATGAGGAATAAACTATTCTTTTAAAAAAATGAGAAATCGCTCTTTTAAGTTTGAAAAAATACGCGTAAATTACATCCAAAAGAACGGAATTCCATCTAAAAAGAGCACATTATCCATCCAAAGCGAGAGCGTTTTGTTGGAAATCACTCTTTTCAATAAAAAAAAATCCCGCTCTACAAAAGAGTGCATATTCCGCTGTTTTGATTTAGTGTATAGGGTGAAAAGCTAAGTTTTGATCTATTTCTTGCGTAATGTGGAAAACTTATAATGTATAGTAGAAAGCATAAGATAAATTATAACTGAACAAGTTTTGAGAACAATGGTGGGCTGTTAAGATAATTCACTTGTTCAAATTTATTTTTAAGTCCTCATAGAAAATTTAACCGCGATTATTGGTAAACTAAGTTGAAAATAAGCATTAAGGAGAACGTATGCCTCTTTGGTAGAGAACAAGCGGGTATTGGTATAATGACGAAAGTTGTTGCCTATCAATTGGTAGCCGACAATCTTGATTGATACACTCGTACTAATTTTCTGTCTGCCTGGTTAGTACTCGCATATCCTTGAGCTATAATTTATCATTCCCGATCAATATCATGCTCTCGCTCCTCGCTACAACCCCTCCATTTTTAATATTTTCAAAATATTTAAAAAACTAAGAGTACTATCAAAAATGTAAGCTCATAGCGCACTAAAGCTTATAAATTACTATGAAATACAATGGATCTCGAAATCTTGTCCATTGATTAGTACTGAGACTTTAATTAAATAATTACGTCATAATCTTTGAAAACGTATCACTCATCAATGGACAAGATCTCGAGATCGCTGTCCATTGTATTTCATAGTAATTTGTAAGCTCTAGTGCGCTGTGAACTTACATTTTTGATAGTACTCTTAGTTTTTGAAATATTTTGAAAAATATTAAAAATGGGGGTGTTGGATCAAGGAGCCCTCTTAAACTCGACACAAGCTTCGGACTCGCTTGTCAGGGTTCAGAATTGCCAATTTAAAGAAATTAACTGTAGAAATGTTAAAGGAATCTTTCATTTGCTGTAGCCAAATCGGACGTAGTAGATGAATCGCCGTTTAGTCGGCAGGTCCTGGGATTGAATTCATGGACCAGTCATCTTGATTGACAGTCTTCCTGGATTCATTCAAATCTAATTACGAAAACTGCAGGGATGGTATCTTGAGAGCCGAACATCCTGATTTTGCCTGGAGTCACTACACGAATGCTAATATAGTACCTCAAAAGATTCTTATTTTGGATACACTGAGGGTTTCACTGACTTTACAGGAGTCCCCTCACTTCGGCAAGAATAGTGTCTTCAGAACCGAGTACTCCATCTGCGTGTTTTACTGCTTTAGGCTGAACTGCATCAAATAAATTCCAAGATGAAACCTTGGACAAAGCCAGTCATAGTACTTACTCTTCTGCTTTCTAATCGAACAATATTGAAAGTGTTTACGTTCTAAATCCCATAAAATAAAGTTAAATTGACAATTTTTAATATTATATTCATTATTTTTCCTTCATTTTACTATAACCCAGATGTTGCAATAGTAAGAAGTAAAAATATTTAAAGTACTTGAAACTTTCACAGATACACTACTCTGTCCTTTCTTTCAAGTATTCTTCGTCGTGTCTCTTGGAAACCATTTTTTTTTAAATTCTTGATCTAAAGGACAAACCGCTTCAGTCATAAATCATTATTTCCGACCGACTGTACAGCTGCTGAAGAATGGAGAACGTTATTTCCAAACTTTAAACGAGAGGAAGAGACTTCCCCCTTCTCTCTCCTTTGGAGACCTTGTAATGACCTGTTGCAAGACTTCGATCCAAGATCGACGGCGTTATTTTATTGGTTAGAGACTACTAGTCTCGGTCCCTTTGGTCTAGAAGGATGAGCTATCATTAGTACCATATTACTTGTCGTACAGATATGCAGTAACATTGGATATGTCCCACAAGTGAAACATAAGAATTTTTAATGAAAACAAGAATTAAATATGATAACAAAGTTTTTAATGGATTGAATATTATTATAATTTCGTCATTCGCCCAAATTTCTCTTGTTTACCGGAAATTCATTATGACAGCGTTTTATTTTATATATATGTATATAAACAAGACAACTGCTATGCCTCCTCGTGAATTAGGATACTAATTTACCTGGCTCCACAAGTATGCGCGTTGGTGGTCGGCACGTGAAACCCGCCGCGATTGTCTATCTCGTTCCAAGAAACGTCTCTGAACGGGCAGCTCGGTCCCGCAAAGCGCCACACACTTTATTCTGGGGTCAACGAATGTCGCTCCAAATTGCCCAAGTCTATAATTTCGAGCACTGTTGGGACGTCCTTGAATATGCTCCAGTTTCTGTTTCTCACTACTAAAATTGTCACAATTCACAATTTTCCACTTATTACTTCCTTCTGCATCAAACACCAAAACAGCAAACGTCTGTCCATGATCGTTACCTCACAAACTCTCTCTTCCCTCGCTTTTTCTCCCGCTTGACCCCCTTTTTCTTCTTTCTTTCAGCCCCTCTTTCCCAAGCCTCTGCAGGAAAGAAGGGTGCTGTCATAAAAATTCTTTTACCGGGAGTCAAGCGGTCACACGTCTCGTCTCAAAAACAGACGGCAGAGTTGCAAACTGCCACAAAGTTTGTCCAGATCGTACGAGCTGTTATAACCTTTCCTTCTTATTTTGAAACAGCACAGGAGTTAGGTTTTTACTTCGGTAGAGAGAGGAGCGCTTGAAGTACGGCAACGTCGGGAACATTGACGTGAGGCGCGCGGTTCATAATGGGGGAAAGTTGAGGTCGTCTTCTGATAAGAAAAGGTGGTTTTACTGTGAGACAGAGAATACCTCTTTTTCCGCAAAACGAGCAAATGTTCATCTTCCATGAGTTGAACATTCTTTCGCTTGTTGCCTGAACAGATAAAGACGATAAAATATGAACTTTCCTTGTAAGAATGACTTGTAACAGGAGTGAATTTCTGTTTCATCTTTTGACCTAGCCGCCTGCTTCGAGAAGGTACGAAAATACAGTATAACGCATCACAACAGGATTTTGCTTTGTCCAGTCAGGTGTCTGGAAACTTTTGGCCTGGCCGGGAGAGGCTGGTCCTGGGCCGAAATCCACCCTTGACTTGTTCTATAACTAAACTCCCACTAGCATGAAATTCTGTAAGTTAAGTGGATTCTTTTACACATTTTAATGTTTACATCGCCAAGAACAGCCCTGAAGAACCAATCTTTTCACTTATTTCAGTACGAATTCTTTCAAGCTTACACAATGAAAGACAGAATTGGTAGCATTTAACTTAGATAAATAATTAGCCCTAATCTTATAGAAAATCCTCTTAGGATTTAAGACAGATGAATGCTATGTACCTAATGAAAGACTGCTTCTAGATTTTGTTTTAGGCTTCAGAAGTAAGTGCTGTGAAGTTTTACATAACCGCTCTGACCGTCTGTCGACAACTTCCAACTCAGGAACTGCTAGAGCAAGAAAAGTGGTTGATGTGTCGTTGGAAAGGTCTCGAGGAAACTAGCTCAAACCGTATTATCATACACATTGCAGGGGCGGTTCCGGAGATACGGGAGCAAATTATAACTTAGGAATTACTACTAGAAAGGTGGTTGAGATGCCGTTAGAAAGATCTCGGCGAGACGAGTTCAAACCCGTACCATTCACCCAAATCGTAGATGTGGGTCCCGAGTTTCAGAGAGGCAACTTTCAACTCAGGAACTATATAGTAGGGCTATGAAGGTGTTTGAGGTGTTATTGGAAAGGTCTCATCGCAATTTTTCCAACGGACATTTTATCTTGCTGTTGATACTTGGCGGTAGCATATATGCACAGTCCCCGGACTGGACGGGGATGCGGCGTTGGACCAACACTTCGTACGACCAAGCAGCAAAAACCGGTGTACGACCAACACCCCAGGGCAAAAACCCGACTGGACTCCGCGTAACTTGTTTAATGAAATGATGAGATGCTTCTGTATTTTCTGGTAATTAGTCCACTACTAATATTTTGCCACCCATAAAATTCATGTTACCACTGCTAATAGATACAATACGAAAATATTGTTTTACTCTGCACTTAACGAAGAATAAAGAATTAAATTCAGTACTCACCATCTCTAATTGCCTCTCTTAACCACACACAGAAGAACCTCAAAACACTCTACAAAGTTACCATATTGTTTTACAGAGCATTAATTACTCTCTGATAGTTTTGAACCCAACACTCGTGAGTTCTTTGGTTCTAATAAATCATCACTCAGTTTCCTCTGTTTCAGGCAGTTTCGGATTCTGACGAAATTTCCTTTAGCTTCTTGATTGGTGTTCTTTGTATCATTAAAAAAATCCAACAGAGAACACTTCAGATTACGATGGCAACAGTTTTCCCGCGTTTATCTAATACGACTCTTTTAGGTATAAAATCAAATGGCTACGTGTGGTAGATGAATAAGCTATTCAATGCGAAGTCATCAATTTGGTGGCTTCTCTCACGCCCCTGCTGTTTACAAGACAACCTCACTGGAGTAAATACCGTTTAGAAGTACCGAGTTTCCCGTGCACGTATACAAGGGCATAAGTCAGGTACAACTCTTGAAACACCAATTCATCTTTTCTCTCCTCCTCTGTTCCTTCGTTGCTCATCTCATGGTGTTACAAGTTCCGCCAATACTTTGATGTATTGTACCGACCACAAGATACTTTTCTCATGTCGAACACACCGAGCCGCCGTAGCTCAGCGGTAGAGCGTTGGTGTGTAGTATTTGGGAGGTCGTAGGTTCGATTCCAGCAGCCGACCATGCTGACTGAGGTTTTCCCAGGGTTTTTCCTGAGTCACACCAGGTAAATGCCGGGATGGAACCTAGAACATAGTCCTGACCGACACCTTCCCGTATCCTTCCCCTTCCCTATCTCGGCCTGAGCTTAAGATGCCTAAAGACCATAAATAAATTTCAATTCATGCCGAACATCTTTCTGTATGGACTAAACGAAACAATGGGAAGATAGAGTAATACAGTTGGAAAGAATTGGATAAAGATAAAATGAATTTTATGGGCGGTAACAGCACTATGGCTTACGCCCGTCCCGAAGGAAAGAATTGGAAGTATCAATGTAACAGTTAGAATTAAGAGACTGATTGATAAGAGGAACAGGAAGGTGTGTAAATATGTCAGGTGGAGATATCCAGGCACGTATCTAGAAGTTTGTTTCGGCAGGGGTCCAGAAGCTTCTTGGGGATCCAAGGTGAATCTTGGTATGAAATGTATATTAAATATATACTTACGCCTAATATTATACTAAATATGCATAAAACTCTGAATTTGGGGAGTCCGGATTCCGGGACCCACCTCATAAATACTTCTCTTGAGACATCACATCAAGCTAGCAGGACCAACACATCGCCTGCGGAACAGCTAATGCTTATCCACTTTTCACACATTTCATTACTCGACCGTTTAGCTCTACAGCTCATGGACCTTGGTCAGGGTGTCATGTAGTCAGCGCAATGACTCTCCATTGCTGTTTTCTTTTTCTTTTGAGACCATAGTTCGAGTAGATAATAACACGTCAAGTGAACAAGTGGTTCCAACTTCATCATTTACAAGAGTCATAAAATTGTACACATACTGTAGTTGTCTAAAGTAACAAACCTAAGTCCTACAAAGAATAAGACACCAAGACTTAAGGTGTAATATCAAGGGTGTCGCCAGGAATTTTTCCAAGGAGGGGCAATATTAAGTGCACAGTGTGTGTGTGTGAGAGAGAGAGAGAGAGTGTGTGTGTGTGTGTGTGTGTGTGTGTGTGTGT
>JAGDQP010008191.1:35870-64012 GCA_022664845.1 Lepisma saccharinum
TGGAACATTTACGAAAATTGTTAATTTTCAAATTAAATATATGTAAAGGAACAACTCTCAAAAACTCACTAATTCTAGCTTTGGCTACTTCTGTTGTTAGTTAAACTTGTAAGTTTTATTTTTTGGTACACAATGGTGTTCATCTTACAGGCTGTCAAAAATTGACAAATATCAACAACAAATACGTAGAACACCCTAAGAGACTTGCAATGATTCTCCGTCAGACCCAATTCACCCAACCCAAGACAGTTTGTATAGAGTGTCACTTAGGGGATAACTGTAACGTTGTTACTAACACATGTACAGAATGTAAAGATTATTCTGTTATTCCAGTGCCCTTTACTTGGGAGCGCAGGGTCATGTACCACCCATTGCTCCGGCTCTGGCCTCATTCCATTATTTTACTATGTTATAATTATTGAAATGCTAGAACGATTTTAAGATTAGATGAATTTCTGAAACTGACTATTCACATTTTTTGTTAACCTGAATGCAAGTTTGACTTGTTTTTATCCTTCAGTGATATCCGCATGGCGGCACACAAAATAACTTTAATTCAGTTACTTTTGAACTGGTTGGTTCTGAAAAATAGTTCCGATGCCATATTGTGAACGGCAACATGAAAAGTTTGTTAAGTAGCGTCCTAGATCATAATGCATCAAATCTTTGCGTAATGTAATAATTCAGACGCAGAAATTATGAATTTAAGAATTTAATTTAATTTTATTAGTATAAAGACAATACAGATTAACCCAAAAGTATGTAATCCTATATAATGGGGAACGGATATATACATTTATTAACAATATATTACATATATGATACTCAAGAACAGTAAAAATAAAAAATATGCAATACAAAACACAGTAATTAAAATTAATCAAATTAAAAGACAATTATGTCCAATAACACAGCACTTTATTTGTTTATATTTAATTTAAAAAAATATTATACTCATTCATTGAAAATAAATTAATTTCAAAGATATAAATCAGTAAGATTAAATAGTTTTTAATAAAATAAAAATTTCAATTTATAAAGCAGTAACATTCAAATATATATATATATACAAGGTGCGTTCCATAAGTAATGCGACCAAATTCATAAAATATCATTTATTGAATATATTCGTACAATTACTCAAAAATCTTCGAAATAGCACCCTCCTGCGTCTATACACTTCTGGAGGCGGTGTTTCCAGGCCTGGAGGGCATCTTTGAAGGCCTTCTCCGGGATGTCCTTTAGAGCCGATGTAACATGGGTCTTGATGTTTTCAATCATGTTCCAATGTTTCCCTTTCAGACCTCCTTTTAAGTGAGTTAAAAAAAGTATGCGGGAGCCAGGTCAGGACTGTAGGGAGGCTGGGGAAGCAATGAGGTGTGAGTCCTGGCCAGGAAATCGTTGACAATGAGGGCGCTGTGGCTTGGCGTCTTTTGTTCGTCGGTCAACACTTTTGGGACCAGTTTGGCGCACACCTTTTTATGTTCAAATTTTCGGTTACAATGCGATAAACGGTTGTTTTTGTCATGTTTAGAGTATCTGCTATTAACTGAAGGCTCCACCGTCGGTCAGAATTCAAACAATCTCGCACACGCGTTACATTTCCGTCGATTTGGGAGGCTGATGGACGTCCACTGCGGGGTTCGTCGGCGACATCCTCTAGGCCTTCCTTGAACGACTTGTGCCATCGGAGAACTTGTGATTTGGGCAAGCAATCACTCCCAAAGGCCTGCTGAATTAATGGAAACGTTTCAGTGGTGGACTTCCTAAGTTTAACGCAAAATTTGATAGCGTAACGTTGTTCCACAGAACGATCCATCGCGCCTTGTTACGTAACCTCAAAACAGGGTTCGTGGGAACGCACGTCCTGATTCTCCGGTAGCTCGGAGGCGACTGAGAACAGGCGGGTTTTGAAGCTAACACAACCCTCCACCTAGCCCAGCAGGTTAGAACGCACTGAGGTGTATCGTCCCGTCAAGAAAAAACATGGTCTCATTACTTATAGAACGCACCTTATATATATATTACAGGTGGTAATGTTATGGACGTCATGTGCCATTTTATCCATTTTAACAAACTTAAGTTTCCCCGTGCCTTAGATAAGATAAACTCGAGGTGGTTTTGAATAATTAAGCTTGGAATCAATATAAACTCTTTCACTTCAGATTTCATCATTATTAACTGGTTGTTAATTGTATATGGATAATACGATAGATTAGTTTTTTCTTGTTACACTCATTCCATAGTTTTTATCTGGATTCAATAGTAAATTTCTACTCAGATCATATTACAGTATTAAATGGTCATTTTTGTTTTTGATTGCTTAAAAAATATTAACATCATCAGCATGTATAATAATGCTTTTGACAATGAACCTAAATTCTAAAGATCATTAATAAACATAATTGAACAAGGTTTGACCCTTGGGGAACACCAGATGTTACATTATAAGTTGACGATAACATTTTTTTATATCTTACCTTAAATTTTCTTTCTGTAATATATAACCGAAACCATTCAGTAAGTTAAATTGAGAAACCAAACCTACGTAGTTTACTTAGAAGCAGATGATGTGAAACCTTATCAAATGCTTTTTCGAAATCTAAATAAATGATATCACCTTTTCCTCTTTGTTGAGCTAAAGGACCAACTCTTGTTAATATAGATGTTAGAGTAGTCGTTGTAGAACATTTTTCTACAAAGCCAAATTGGTTAGGAGATATGTTGAGCTTGAGACTAGCTATATTTATAAACATTTTATTTTTCAAATATCTTAGAAATTATTAATTATTGATATGGGTTTATATTCTTCAAGTTTTTACCATCATATTTTGGAATGGTACATATGATAAATATTTTGCAATGATCAGGGAATTTTCTAGTTTTTTTTTTTTTTTACTCCAGTTAAAGAAGTTAACAGTGGTGCTATAATTTCACCGGTATCTTTTATAATAAACACTGGGATTGCATTAAATCCTACAGAGCTTTTTTTTTTCGTCTTAATGATTTTATTGCATCCAAATCATAATTAACCGATATTATTGGATAATTAATATAATTACTATTTGCATTTAATTTTACACACTCTTCATCATTCTCACTAAAATTTCGTTAGAACTGATAAATAGATTCAAATAGTTTACCAAAATGATTTGCTAATTTATTTTGATCATTAATGACTTTACCCTCAGCTAAAACTCCAGATGGATCATTGGATTTTTTTTTCAGAAAATTTGCTAACATATTTCCAAACTTTAGTAAGGGTCTGTTTTTTTTTAACTCACATTGAATCTTATTTAAGTACATTTATTAATCACATAACAATAATAATTTAGATAATTTATGTAGACTTGAGAATTCATTACAATAATTCAGATCTTTTGTTATTTTGTATTGTTTTACTTTCTTCTGCAAAAACTTAATCTGTTCAATAGAAAACCAAGATGGACGTCTAGAATTAACTATTCGTTTACTATGGGCCCATAAAATTCATTTTATCTTTATCTTTATCGTTTACTATGAATATTATCTGATATTACTTTTCTCATTATTTGTTCTATATTCATAGCTACTTCTTCTATATCTTGTACCAACGATTTATTTCGGCCAATCTGCATACTTAATTTGTTTATACAAATTGAACTCATTCCCTTTGTGATATTTTACCTTAGTACTTATATTGATTAAAACATTAAAACAATATATAAGAATTTCTAAGCGATCATGATGTGTTTGAAGTGGATGAGAATTCTTACGGGAACGGTATTGTTATTTACCAAAAAGTCACTATTGCAATTCCTTGTAGGATTTCTATACACGCCTTTTACTCTGAAAATCTCGATAAGTTGTTACTAAGGGCTGATTTTCAAACACGCTTGCGTTGCGTTTATTTGCTTTCGATTTGGGTGAATAGCCAATTTAAACACGTGTTACACCACCTAATAAAACTACACCACGAAAAACAACGTGTTTAAATTGGCTATTCACCCAAATCGCAAGCAAAGCATTCAACGCAAGCGTGCTTGAATATCAGCCCTAATAGCTCTGCCCTGGCTTGAGACCCGATCATGCCGTACATTCTTCGTGGAGGTCCATCCACTAAAGCTTGGGTAAATGTGATCGGCTTTATTGTGATCCTCTCATCCATTATTTCTTTGAAGAGCATAGTCTAACTGGCAGAGACAGCAGATTGGTAATGTGATTCATTATAAGTTTTCACGCTCGCCATCCGGGCAGTGTATTTTACTATTAATCTGCGATCTTCCGGAAGGGATAGATTGCTAGGAAAAAGTTTGTCATTTCTTCCCAAATGTCGCATATACAGGCAAGGTTTTGCCACAAAACCGGAGAATACCTTACTGTTCTGGAAAATATTTTCTCATAGAAAGTGAGGAAGGAGAACTAGACTCAAACTGTTTCTAATTCTCACTGTTCGACGTAACGCTAGATGTAATTTCAGATTTTTTAAAAATATTGATTCTTGGATATTGTAAAAAATATGGTCTTGTGACCATCTTGAATAAATAAAACACTGCTTTCTGACAAGGCTCATCTTGCTGCAATCACAAAAGAACTATAGCGTTACAAGAATATCGTTCCTATTTATTCTTAGAGGAACACCGATCCTTTTCTATATTTCTTACCGCAACGCCGTTCCCGTACGTTCCGGCTCACTTTAAACACTAATCATGATAGATGTCAGGATCTCTACTGACTTATTCACAATCACATAAAAGTTTTTTTCAAGATCATATCTCGATCAGTACAATAGGTGTCAACATGCATTCACATGTCATCATGAAAATCTAATAAATATGTTCCTCTACATTTTGAAAAATAATGAAAGTCCTGTTTGAATTCTCTGTTTGTCCAATTAACTTTCGAAATAGTAAAGTCACCTAATATTAACATATCAAATTGATAAGGATTTACTTTTTGAATAATTGAGTTTAAAAAAGTTCTTATTTTTCCATTGAGGAATCGTGTGAACAAGGTACACACAAGATCAACAAGTATGTATTTGTTCTTAGGACGACGTCGAAGTTCAATCCATGCGCACATCAACTGATTCTAAATCGGTTCTTTTTTAACCATAATGTCTCCTGGTGACAATTAGAACACCACCTCCACGATCATTATCACTATACACACATAGTTCCTGTAGCCCTAAGAAAATAATCATTATTATTCTATAATAATAATAATAATAATAATAATAATAATAATAATAATAATAATAATAATAATAATAATAATAATAATCTACTTTGGTCTTTTATATTCTACTTCTTTCTATTATAAAACAACATTTTTTTTTTTTTTTTTTCAAATTCATTTTCACGATTTGTAGAAATTTTAATCGAACTCTGAACAAAAATTATTTTTGGGCCACCGGAAATGCTTATTACACCTTTCGTTTCCTGTAAACTATCTGACCATAGAAACATCAAAGCATCAGTCATTCAAAACCCACATTAAATTTAAAAAAAATATGAGTTTTTATGTAGTATTAGAGCCTGGCTACATTGATCGTGTCGTGCAAATCATAAATATCTCTCTCTCTCTCTCTCTCTCTCTCTCTCTCTCTCTCTCTTTTGTGTGTTTATGTGTATGTATATATACCTGTAGTGAATTGTGAGGGCGGGAAGGATCTGATATTTCCATGAGATTCTCTGAGCTACCCTGCCCCGTAAAACACGAACGCGCGCACTGCAAGACAAGTCATTCCACATTTGTGATTACAAGTGCGTGACATTCTCACGCATGGAAGATGAAAACGAGAAATTTTATTATGTTCTTTTTTTAAAAAAATAAACTATTAAAAAAGTCAAAAAAGGAAAGAAAGAGGTGAAAATAAAAACGAATTCGCTTGGCAATATTGTAATGTATGGCGGCCTTGAAGTGGGAAAAGGTATAAATAACCTGTTAAACAAAACACTAGCGACTGCCGACGGCTGTGTAATTTGTATCTGCACATTATGTTGATCCATGTATATGTTTCCAGGGCTCAATAATTATGCTATTACAGTGGATGTTAACGAGTGTAAATTTAGTTACAACTTTTAGTTGTCAAAAGCAGACGAGGATATTTTAGGTCTGCGAGCACATTTGCAGAAAGACTGATTGTAAATTTCTTGCTCGCACGCGTAACTTCCAGCAACTGACAAGCACATCGCTGTTGAACATACAGCTTTAAAAACACCGTTTGGACATCATTGCTTGTTAAAGTTTTATAAAACGTGTTATTTTTGTACTCGTGTGCAGAGGCGTGGGTATTTTTCGAGCGGGGAAAGGGGAAGTAACGTAGTTTAACGCATCTATTTCTGAGTAATGAATCCCTTAAAGAGTTATCAATGAAATAACATGAACAAACTTGTTCCTTATTTACGGTTTTTCAGAACATTACAAAGTTATACGTTTTTCAATATCTTACGGTACATTTTGTTTCTAACATAATTGCGTCTGCCGCGAAAGACAAAAGTTTCGACCATAGCTTTAATTTAAGATACCATTCCGTCATTCGCTAAGATGATTGAGGTGAAATAAGAAAAATCTCAAAATGACCGGAGATCATTTCGCAGAATCCACAGGGTGAATCAAAAGTCCCAGGAGACCGATTATTTCGGAAATAGAATAACTGGGTAGGACTACTCCATCAAAGTATGCATGCACAGAAAAAAATTGTTTGGTAATAAAAACCAACTGTTTGGTTGGTAATCACCACTGAAAAAATTTAATCACGATTACCTAAAATTAGTCAGAGTGCCAGGCATGTAAAAGCTGCGAAGAAAGTATCCAGTGTCCTCGCCGAGATTTGAACCCGGGCCCGCCCGATTCGTAGCCAGGCACGCTACCGCCTTAAAAAAAACACTGTTTATTTATTAAACCTGTTACGTTACATTTAAGTTATATACGATTGTGGCCTTTATTTATGCGTTTGTCTTACTATAACCTACGTTAAATCAGACCCACATAAACAGTCATGCCCTAGGCGGGATTCGAACCCACGAGCTTGGAGTCAATGCACTAGCGCACTAGACCGCTCGACTACTACGATCACCCCTGAGCCACGGCGATTCGTATGGCTTTTGGCCAGTAAATTTAATTATAATATTTATTTTACTATTTTCTACCCACTTCCGAATTTCATTAAGTTGTAGGCCTGTTAAATTATTTTTAAAGTCAGTCGTATATCAGTCTGTTCTTGTTATTACCGCAGACTATTACGATATATCAGTCTGTTTACCTCCTCGTTTGCTTGTTTACTGAACAAGTAGAACCATTCTTTAGAGTCAGTATTTGGTAGGACTCCGTAGGCGGAGACATTGTATAATGTTAACCACGACACTTTTCAAACAAATAATTTGGGCACTGTCACTTTTACTACTTTTTTTTTAAGAACATATAGCAGGTCGTGGATAACAAATAAATTACTATATTCATCTTAATAATCTGCGGTAATAATAATAATAATAATAATAATAATAATAATGTGTGTTAAACATTATCTTAGGACTTTGCATCGCGTATAATTAAAATAGTCTATCCTGACTTTTCCATCCTATGTCCGTGAAGTGCGTAAATATTTGAAAATCTAGCGTAAAAATCTAACCTGAGTTTTCTTCTTTATTTCGATGAATTTTGAAAAAAGGTTGAAAAATGCAAAAGGAATCAAAGGGGGGCAATAATAAGTACAAAGAAGTAAAAAAAAAATGTTTGTAAAACAAGTTGAAAAACCGTGGCCTCACCAAGAATCGAACTCGAGTCGCCCGGCCAGCGATCTGAAGCTATTTGTAATACGACAGCTGGCAACCAAAGGTTTCTCAATGCCTTTATGCTTCAGAGGAGATAATAAAAGTGACTCATTTGATTTCTGTGAAAGATATTTTCAAAATTTACAGCTGGACGTTTTGTTTTCGGAGCCCAAGTACTTTTTCTTTCCGATCGTCTGTAACGCAGACTAACGGCTCAACGAAAGCAGATAGAGACACACTAGAATTCAGATTTAGATCCAGTAACCTCAGTTCACCTTGCCAGTTTCACTCTCATTCTGGTGAAGTTACAACCTTAATTACTCAATGGAATTTTGCAAATATGCTCTGAGTCTGTAGCACACACGAGGGACTGTTCTAATTGGGCTTCATTGACATCCCAGTTGCTTGCGATCGAGTCCCACATAGCAATTTTGACCTGACTCTAGAGTGAATCAAATTTTCTTTGAAAAGTGAGACAAACTCGTGCAAGCTTAGCAAATCAAGCCAACAAGGTTTAAACAAGGTTGAATCCAGCAGTCTAGCTTACAAGAATCGAGGTTCAAATGGCCTTGGCAGGACATGAAAAAGAAACATAAGATACTTCTAAAAAAAATAGTAAAAACGTTGCGCTGGGTGAAACCAAACCGAGGTCCAATGGCACACCAATCCGACACTGCAGTCACCAGACCACTGAATCACACGCCCTAGCGTTGTTTGTACTTACTTCATCAGATCGCAAAAGACGCCTGTAGTAAAAGGTTAGGAGTTGCCGAGTATTAGCTTACGGCTAAACAGTCCTAGCACGTCATGGAACTACAGCGCACTGAGACGACAGCAAAAGGAGAAACAAAATTCAAACAAATGACAAATTTTAGTAGCTTCCTCGGAAACTGCTTGTTCCACTAAGCTTGAATTAGGTTAGTTATAACAACCAAGCCACTTTCGTTGTTCCAACAAGTTTGTCTCGTGGTTGTCTATCAATTTGAAAACAACATTAAGTTTTACAAGCTCAAAACAAGTAATTGACAACCTTGTTGCAAGTTGGCATGCTATCTAGAAAACTTGTTGCAAGTTGGCATGCTATCTAGACAACCTTGTTGCAGTTGGCATGCTATCTAGACAACTTGTTGCAAAGTTGGCATGCTATCTAGACAACCTTGTTGCAAGTTGGCATGCTCTCTTACACTATATGCACTCAATCTTCAATGCTGGCTTACGTTACAACCAAAGCAGGTGAGAAGAAACTTACTTCAGATTTGAGGTCAATGTCCTTGAGTTACCAATCCGTTTTTCAATCTTGTGACTTCACAACATTTCAACATGGTATTTTTATGCTCTATGCACTTGTGTGAGAAATTGGACATATCAGGTTTCCACTATTTTCTTCAACTTCACTTGTAATACACATACAACTGTACTAAAATACTGAAGCTAAAATACTTAATAAAGCTTCTAAAATTTATGCCGTTCATCTTACCTTCCTGAATACTTTAATAAAACACATCATTTATAGAAAAATATTTATTTTCCAGAATATTTCTCCCCACTTGCTGGGACTTCCTCAGCTGTGGACTACTCTTTATCTATAATCAATCTACAACTACTTCTATAATGAAGCTAAAATCTCTCTCCGCTGAATTTTCTCACTTCAGCACGTTCTCATTAGGTCCTCTCTAAATTTAAACAAGAAACTTATTTTTGCTTGTTTAGATTTAGAACATGAAGCAATAACCCTTTATTTTATGATTTAGAACAAGGGCGGACTGGCCCGACCGGGAATCTGGAAATTCCCGGGTGAGACTACTCGCTCGTTCTTTCGTCTTGGAAGCGTAACGTTACCCAATAATAATAATAAAAAAAACTATTAAAATATGGACTTTTTAATCCTAAAATAAATACTAGCCTGCAACGATCTTGGATTTCACTAGTTGCACAACATTTAAGGATTTCAGTCACAAAACATTAGCTTGAGAAAAAGTATCCGAACACTGAAATAACTATAAAAAAAACTTTTTAAAGACATACTTTTCATAAACATACTAAAGAATAAAAAATGATTTTGTTTATGCATGATTTAAAAGTAAAGCATGGAGCGCGCTCTCATATACAGTCACTTTATAAAATTTTCAATCTGCGTGCTTCTTGCTTTTCTTTTTAAGCATGTATAAACAAAATTATTTTTAGTACAAATTGTTTAAGAAAACTGTCTTAAAAAAGTTTTTTATTATTTTTTTCGAGTAATTTCATTGTTCCGATAATGTTTTGTGACCCAAATCCTAAAGTGTTCTGCAACCAGTAAAACCCAAGAACGTTGCAGACTAGTATTTAAGATAAAGAAGTCCATATTTTTAATAAAATTAATATATGATTTTAAAATAATAGAAATATACGAAAGTAACAATGGAATATTGTATTGTCACCCGACTTACGCCGTTGTGCAAAATTTTATCATTGTATGATGTCGGGCAATGGGTTAATTAGCGTTCGAAGTTTTGAGGACACGATAAACCATTGTGAACTAAAGAAAAGAATGTAAAAAGGCCATTTATTGTTAGCGTTAGGGTTTTTGCCGTTCTTTTAAAATGAGCACTTTTGTCATACAAGACTTGTTATGACGAACATTCTCAAGTTACGATCCCGACAGGCTTGCTGTAGATCCATCACAATTCGTAAGAAAGGGCCACGTGAAGTTTAATTTGTAAGTGCACATTGTTGTAATACATTCATATTCTTTTAAGGCACTATATTTACTTAATAATTTGTATTTTGAGATCTGATTAGTATCATAATGGTTCTGGCAAGTTCATTTTTAGGGCCAACTACCATGAAGGATATTGAAGGCACATGAAAGGTGTGTTTTGGACTCATGCGTCACAACACCCACTAACTACCACGAGACCCGTTGATTAGTCCGCCTCTGATTTAGAATGCATTTCTTTTGTCGAATAATGGTAATGAATATTTAATGTTCTGGATATAAACTACTGAAGACATAGCAAGATGTCTGTTAACGGTAATACAAGTCTAATACTTTTAGATAAACCTAAAAAGGCGAACTACAAAACATAAACTTAACTGGATTAGTAACAAAAAAAAAAGAAGCAAAATCTCAGTAAGTCATAGAATTGAACCAAACATATCACAAATCCGTTTACCTTATGGATAATCTAAAGCGACGATCTCCAACAAAAGATGGCAGCACTATCTCCGTATATGTTTAATGTATTTCACTGTTACACGAAATTTCAATGCTGCTCCTACAAATTCAAGTCTGGAGAGTTCAAACTTTTAGGGAAGAAAGTTCATAACCAATTCAAGAGCATGATAGATGCCGATCTTTAATTTTCTTTTTGTTCATTGTTTGAAAGAGCTTTATTTTTATAGGTTTTTCGACATTCGCAACAACAATGAAGCGATTTCAACAATGAAGGAAAACGAAAATAAAAAATCGGCATCGATCATGCTCTTGAATTGGTTATGAAGCTTCTTCCCTGAAAGTTTGAACTCCCTAGGCTTGAATTTATAGGAGCAACACTGAAATATCGTGCAACGATAAGAATACATTAGACATATACGGAGATAGTGCTGCTGCTGCCATCTTTTGTTGGAGATCGTTGCTTTAGATTATCCTTAATCTGGATAAGAGCGCAGAGTTTATGTGAAAACTTATCACAAGAATTTCGTGCTAAATCTACAGTTCATATAAACATACATGTTCCAAATTTATGTCTATTCTTTTTTTTAAGGCTTTATTAGTACTATATTGAAACATATTTTGTATTAACTTGTCCCATAGTTCCTCTAACAAAACACTGACGTTGAGCTACAAAATTTATGCAGTAAAATAGTTATTCAAAATATTCAAGTTTTTTTTTCTATTTAAATCCCATTTGGAACATGTTACTTTAGATTTTGTAAAATCCCACACAACACAGCATAGACTATACCAGAAATATTCCTGGAACATTGGAAATATCCCGGAAGTTCCCCAGGAATATAATGGTATGCATCATATCCATAAAAAATTCCTAATATATTTCTAGAGAACAAAATTCTCCAGGAATGTTATTTTTAATATGAATTTATTTTATGACTTTTAGGCGTCTATGGTTCAGGTCGAGATAGGGTAATGGAAAGAATGAGGGAAAGAGTCTACCAGGGTCTAAGTTCAAGGTGTCATCCCGACATTTGCGTGGTCGGACTGAGGAAAACTATCAGCCAGGATGGTCGGCCGGTGGTATCGAACCCAGGACCTCCAGAAAGCGAAGTCAATGCTCTCACAATTCGCAACTGAGCTACGGCCGCTCGATATCCAGGAACGTAAGAAAATGTGAACGATATTGTCGCATTTTAATGTTATAATGATTAAACAGATGTAGAAATTAGTGAAATCTAAAGTATAATATTGGTAAAAGAAGTCAATTTCTGAAATCTTCCAAAGCTTTCCATGTGTGAGTCAGGAAATTGCTGGAATATTCCAGCCACATTCCATACTTCTCCAACAAGTATTTCTGGCATATATCGTATAATACAGATGTATGTAGAAGAAATAGGTATTTTCTGAACTTCCAGGTACCTCACAATAGAATTGCTATATCCACTTAATATTAGCAATAATAAAAAAAATGACATCTGAAAAGAAGTTTGTCTTCGTCTGAATAGAAAAATGCATCCGCTTGGAATTGGTTTTGTCACAGGTTAACAAATATGTTTATCTTCACTTCTAGGAAACCATTATGTTCATTTAATAACAACTTATGTTTTTGCTTGTGATCTTAGATGAAGTCATTCTATACACCACCTGCGACTGCAATTGTATTACATTTCCATAATGTGAATGGAATCCATATCATTGTGCCTTGTGATTAAAAAGAAGCATAACAATTTGTCCACTGTTTTATACAAAAAGAAAGTCTAATAACACTGATTGCTCATATGTAAGGTTATTATTCGTTTAGGCGTTGTTTTTACTGAATAACTAAAAGCAAACATTACACTTCTGACGATATTCTTTCCGTATTCTTTCCCCCTTTCTTTTTGCGTGAAAAGGTGACGTCCAAACCTTATCAACTGTTTTCAGTTACACACTTGTTTTTGCCTTGTACGGCTTTGATAAATGACTTTTTTTTCCTTCGAGTGTTTCAGGGTATGATATCACCAGGTAGTGCTTGCATTCTAGATTATAAACATGGATTATATGACCAATTTAATGGTAATTATTATCGCTGCATTCTTAAAATTGAAAAAAAAAAAAAATAACAGATCGCAGTATAACTGACTGACTTCTTGATGATAACATAGAACTGGGTGCAAGCGCCACTTGACACGAAATCCTTTATGCTACGACGCAGTGCTAGCACAACGAACTGCTTTAAATAACACTTCATACAAATTTAACAATTAAAGTTTCCATATTTTTATGTAAGAGACGCATGTGAATTACGTATATGCAGGGTATGAAGTAAAAACTACGCTCGGAAATAATGTGGGATGAGCCAAGCGATATATCATATAAGGTATTTCCTAACTGATATTAGTTACCTCCTCCCCCCCCCCCGCAAAAACTGAAATGGCGCCACTGAGGGTGAACGTCCCTGAAATTGGCTTTACCTAGTTATTGCCACCCCGAGAAGTATTAAAATAAGGGCGAACACAATTTGAGAAATGTGATATTGTTTCCGACACGATGCTTATAGTGTCTTTAATAAGCACGCGAAACATTATTTTTACTATTGGTACTAAAAGTGATAATTTCAAGAAGGCTTAGTTAAGTTACAAATTTAAGCAGATAAGGACTGCACTTTTATTTTTCTCTAATTATTTATTGCTACAATGTAAATATATATTTTCCTTTTTCAATTTATTTATGAAAGAATAGATCCGGGTGGAAACGGCAGAGGAAAGGAACTAAGGCTTGGCTGGCGGAGAGAGTGGACAGGCGCTTACGGTGTTGCCAACTTTTATCCCCCCCCACTCGCTCTCTCTATCTCTCCCTCTGTCTGTGTATCCCCTCTGTTGTTTGTGAGTGTGGCAAAATGATCATTGCTTTCAATCGTGTTTTCGAGACAAGATGTATTGCGTGTTGTTATTAGTTTCCAGGGAAGTCCGGAATTTGAGGGTTATGGCCGGAAAAAGATTATAGAAGTCCCAAATTTCATTTAAAAAGTGCGATATAGTTTCACTCAATATGTACATTTTAAGTAAATTTGATATTTGTTTCACTATAGTGCTCTTGGGCGTTAATAATCAATGATGAACTAGCTTAGTTATAACAAATCATAAGTTATTGCATCTTAAGAAATGTCATAGCAAGTAAGTTATAACGGCTTAGCACCCCGAAATTAAACTAAAATTAGTGCTACTTTTTTAATTTTCAAAGAGGAAGTAGTTTTTAATAAAACGCAACTTTTAGATAAATTTATGCCTGAATATTTTTTCTTTGATTGACACTCAAACCATACTTAAGAAAGAATGGGGAGGTCTTTAGATCTTGGTAAAACCTGGCCCGAAATTTGACTGAGAAAATATGATCGCCATACCTACAATAGACCTCATGTCCGCTCTCATCTTATCTGCTCTTTTTCTCTGAATTTGTGTTCGCCGATCTCTTATATAGGTCAGACCTGTGATGGTCGTTGACCGTAGACACCAGAACACGTACACTTCAACACATTGTCCACTCTTGGAACGAGGTATTGACTCTAGATATAATTGAAAGTATGATTCAGCATTCAACTAGTGAAACTGAGTGAGAACTTGAAGTTATTTATGGCCTTTTTGCAAGTTTGGCTCAGACCGTATAGGATATTAGAAGGAAGTAGGACAAGACCTAATTTGAAGGTACCATCTCGGCAATTCACTAGTGTGTTGAGGAAAAGTCATGGAAAACTCTGTCAGGATGGGAGGCCTCTAGGGTTGTTCCCAGAACCTTCCAATTGCTAAACTAAAGCTGTAACCGAATCCAACGGTTCACCGTCGAGTGTACTATTTGCATCGTCCCGTTGTACCCTGTTTAGCGCCGTTGTCCGATTTCAAACGGTAGATGGCACTACTGTAATAACAGTTGAAAGCCTAATGGACGCAAGGTACATGTATGAATGTTGAAGGTCTTATTTGGAAGAAATGGGAATTGAATTGAATTTTTATTTAAGGCTTTTTGGCAACTTCGGCTCAGGCCAAAGAAAGTAAAATGTTAAACAGAAAGTTATCAACAAATGTTATAACTACATTGCAACAGTTTACTAAATGCAGATCGTGAGAAAATAATAAATTTCTTCGAAGAATGATATCTGAAAATATGCAGCATCTTACTGGATTTCTACAAAGGGAAATAGGTGGGGCTGAGAATAGTACGTAGAATTTTTCAGGATCAATTTTAACAGTAAAAATTTTAAAGTTATACTCAAAACTTTGTAGGGGGTGACCCCTCTATCGGGGTATGAGAAAGGGTAGAACCCTATGTGACATATCAAATCAAGGCACTTCTGTTGTTGCGGTTTGAAAATCTTAATGTAGTAAAATAATAAAAAAAAAAGAAAAGAAAATTCGTTATGCAAACCTGCACATAGAAACACAAGTGACGCGAAAGTAGATATTCTAGGACAGCAATTCAAACAGATATCTGCATTCGGTAGGTCCGGGGTCGATATCTATGGCCTGCCTGAAGTTTTTCCGTATTTTGTTGTTGTACCAGGTAAATACGGGGATTATACTTTGAAACTAGGTCACCTGTGGTCGAAGCCCTCACCTATCACTCAGATATCTGGAGACTCTAAAAATTTAAATTATCAGCTAGCAAGTCATGGTCACATCTCTAGGTGTTTCCTTGCTGCTGTGTAGATAACCCCTAAGCATAGCGCTAAAATATCTCGTTATACTACTATTGCAGATTGTACTAAGCTTGTCTCTGCACTTTTTTTTATGTAAGAACTATGGTAGCCGACTGCTCCAATACAATCTTGTACTCAGGTTAGGTAAATTTACTTTCGAAACAGTAAATAAAGTTTTTTGTAGTCCCATCTGCGACCTTGTACATGTAAACTTTATTGATACGATGGTGGATCATTTATCGTAACTCCGGAACTTTTTGACTTAGTATCTTTTCTTGTTGTTTAAATTTCTCCCATTAGGGTAACAGGTTAATTTAATCTAGTTTTCATTAATCTTGATTACACTAAGTTAGGAAAAGTTTGATTGAAGCGTGCTTACCCTAAAGTAGATTTGTTCCCGTGAGAATGAAGCATGAGTGGAAATAATATTCCGAGAGTACTCGGTTAGATTTTTTGTTATTTTCAACGTTATTAAATTTAATATAACCTGAAGAGAAGCTGATAAGCTCTACACGAGCGGATCATCCATTTACTCCTAAACCAAGTACTTTCCTTTTCTTGTCCATGCTATTGTTGGCATGAGGTTTATATTAATTCGTAAATTTATCGACGTGCTTTTTCTACCGTGTACAAAATCCAATAATACCGTTTCTCATTAGGCACGACAACGCCAAGAACGGGATGCAACCTTCACATAACAAAAGTAATTTGTTTGGGGGTGTACTCGATTATAATCACAGCACGACCCTAATGTTCTTAACTTTTTCATGCAATCTCATGTCTTTCATATTCTCGCTTGAGACTCAACACTCTACGTTAAAGCAAGGTTAGGCTAGATTGCATCAAATACGAAAAAGTGAAAAGAGTACAAGGGCCCTGAAGTGTTTACAATAGAGCAGTTCCGTGATATGTTACATTACCTGGTCCGCACTATGCATAACTTTACACTCTTTTAATTCATGTGTACGAAGTTAGACATGGGTAATTAACAAAGGTTAAGTTGCTTGCGTAAGAGATAAATGTATCCCTATTATGTAGGATAAACTTTACTTTTGGGACTCCAGGTTCCGCCAGCTATTAAGACATGTACGGTCTCTACGTCATTCCCTTCCAAATAATTTTAACTGACACTTCTATAGAACCTAATGACAACCAGAAACTTATAAAGTATTATGAAAAATTATGTCTCATTATTATTTCGTTAAATACGCACTCTAGTTTATCAACTGATGCGGAACTATATGAATGCTTTGTATGGTGCGTATTTATGCTTCAAAATCTCGGACTACAGTGTCGAAAGAGCAAAGACAAGTTAGAGAAATGTAATGTGAGATATTTTTATTACACGCTATGCACATTGTCTTTAACACTCCAATGTACTTTCCACTCTTCCACACGCTTTGCAAAAATTACATTTCTCCTGTAAATTTTACACATTTAGGGCCCCCAAAGTAAAATTTGTTCATTTTTTCTAATGAAACTGATCTGAAATCAGTTATGTATAGCGTGGGCCACAAATCACCTTAAGTCATAACAACTGGTTTCCACAAACGATTGCATTTATTAGCGGAAATTTATCGAACTATTAAGAAAAGTTGATTAACGTTAAAAAAAACTAAAACACACACACAAACACACAGATATTTAATATCTTCAAATCAACACATTATTTTCTCATTCTTCAAATATGGCTTCTAGCCGCACAAACGGTGGATACGTTACATCCAAGCGTACACAAGATGTGCCGTCGATACACACCCTTCATTACGCCCTACGCCGCTTAATTCGGATAGCAACAACGGCGCATCAAACGGTACAACGGCATAATCAAGGGTACTAAATGGTGGATTCGGATGGACCTTAATACTGTACCAATTGTGCTACAGCCGTTCGTTAGGTTAAACTGAGAAATGGTATTGGAAACATCAGACAGATTGGTGGATCTCCAAATTTTAAACCAGCAGTCTCCGATGCTGTAAAGCTATAATTGTGTGTTGGGGGGAGGGGGGTAAGCAGAGTTTTGAAGGTTTCTATAGATTTGTAAAAGTATAAACATTTTAAAGTTGTTGAGGAGTGCTCAAGAATTTGGAAAAATGACTGGCAAAATTTCTGAACAAGAAATATTCTAGGAACAATTCTCCACACAAACGGATATCCTTTTCTGATATGGTCACGCTCCCCAGATCCTTTCGGAAGTAATTAGACCTCGGGGCTATCTTTCTTCAAATATGTCATAGGCAACCTCATAATATTTATCATGTTAAAAGAAGAAAAAGTTGAATCAATGTCCTACCATTAAAATATGAAATTTTGCTCTTTCATTTTGCCAGAGGAGGGAATGATTTCCTTGTTTTCACTTTGAATATGAATGGTCTTTGAATTCATTAACTTTTTTCAAGTTGCACGCCAAAATGCAGTGAAAATCATTAACGTATTTGCTCATTTTCAGTTTGAAAGGAATTGAACTCTATGGGTTTGTATCACATTTACATAGATGCATTCCATTTGACCGGAATTAATGAAAATCGGATTTAAATTAATCTTCTCTTGTAGAATTATAAACCTGTTTCTTTACTTATTCTGTTTACTTTGGGGCATAGATAAATCGCAGCAGACTGAACAAAATGAATACACACTATTTTCTTTTTGGATGCGATTTTAAAATATTCATATGCATAGTTATTTCTTATGACTAACACACAACACACTCACACACCATTTGACGATCAGAACGCAAGCGGAGAAGAAAAAAATATTTTCTTTGACAGTGTACTGGAGCGGAGGCAACTCGTGCGGCCTCAACGCAGCCCAGTGAGAAAATAACATGTGGCAACAATGTCTATGACGTTTGGCTAAGCATCCAATGCAGCGGATTTTCCTTCTTCGTAGGCGGGCAAAACGAAAGATAGAGGTCGATACTGTCGAAAGCCTTAGGGAGGCAAAATTGGAAGGGGGGGGGGTAGTCGATATATCAAACAGATTCCTTTGCGAAACGATTTAAATGTAAAAATGCGTGGTTACATAACAAACAAGAGTAAATTACATAGATTTCAGTGAATTTTCTGTAGTTTTCATCAGTAAAAGAGACTGCCATTGCCCGGTTAGATGACAATGATTAGTATGCATTTATCATCTGTACTCATACGGAAAATCTTATTCGCTCTTATTCCTATGCACATTTACTTCAGAGCATGTCTGGGGATCTCCTACTTCCTTCGGTCCATGGCCCTTGCGCATCCATTACATAATCCTGGAATATACAGTGTCGGATACAGCAGGTCTCAATTCTTTGAAGGTACCATGCCACCTCAGTTCTACTCTTAATGGTATTCGAATTATCAAGTTTTAGAGTTCATTTTCCACACTTTCGGAACCTTATAGCGTCGAAACGAAGCATTTCTGCATCCTCTTTGGTATATTCTTTTTTCTTTTTGTTGTTATTTTCATATCAGCAATTTCGTAAGGTAGGTATATCAGCCTTGTTTTACAACACCCTGTATGTGCCAGATGCGTAAATATGAAACCGGAATTTGTGTACAGAAAAGACACAGTGATTGGATGACAATGCTAAGAACTATTTTATTCGAAGTATTGGCCATCGCTAGCGATACATTTCTGCCATCGTTCGGGCAATGTGTGGATACCAGACCAAAAAGCTGTGCCTCTTGTGTTGCAAACCAGTCATCAAGCCATTTTCGTACATTTTCGTAAGATGTGAAGCGGTGGTCAGCAAGTGCGTGTCCCATGGATGCAAAAAAGTGAAAATCGGAAGGCGCCAAGTCTGGTGAGTAAGCCGCATGCGGAAGGATTTCTCAGCCAAACGTCGCAATCGTTTCCTTGACCGGTTTTGTGTGGGGGAGGGTGCATTATCGTGAAGCACAATCACTTTATGTTGTCTTTGGTCATATTCTGGTCGTTTTCACGCAAAGCTTGATGGAAATCGATCATTTGTTGTCGGTAGCTTTGGGTATTTAAGATTTCGCCATGTTTCAGCAGTTCATAATAGATCAGTCTCTTCTGATCCCACCAAACGCAAAGCATTGTCTTCCGTCCATAGCGATTTGGTCTTGCAGTCGATGTCGCAGGTTCTCCAGGAGTTACCCATGATCTTTTACGCTTAGGATTCTTGAAATAGATCCACTTTTCGTCACCAGTCACAATTCGATGGAGAAATGATTTCCTTTTGCACCTGGCGAGCAGAATTTCGCAAGTGGTTTTTCGATTTCCCTGCTGTCGTTCAGCCAATGCATGTGGAACCCATTTTCCCACCTTCTGAATCTTGCCCATGTATTTAAAACGTATGGAAACTGCTTCTCATGTCACATTTAATTGATCCGCGAGTTGTTGTTGCGTTTGAGCGTCATCCTCATCCAACAAAGCTTGCAATTCGCTGTCTGCAAACTTTTTCGGTGGTCTTCCACGTTCTTCGTTTCTCACGTCAAAATCGCCACTTTTAAATTTTGTAAACCACGCATAGCACTGTGATTTACCAAGAGCGTGATCACCGTAAGCTTCGACAATAATGCGATGCGATTCTGCAGCAGTTTTCTTCAAATGGTAACAAAAAATCAATGCTGTCCGCACATCGTTGTTTGTAGGTACAAATTTCTCTATTTCAATGCTATTAAACACTACACTATGACATGAAACTTGTTTGGTTGTGAGTTGCAAATCGTTATCAGCAGTCAAAACATGCAAGTGGCGCCAAGGACGCAGTTTTACGGTAACCACAGTGACAGCTAACGGCGTCTATGCACAAGTTCCGGTTTCATATTTACACACCTGGTATATTGCATTACCTTGCCGCAAATATCGGACATAGCTTTCGCTAATAAGGTATGATTATCGAAAAGTAACAGAGAAACGGTATCGTGAAACGGCTAGATATATTAGGCTTGATTTAACCCAGGTCTGTCACCGTCGCGAATCAAAATCTTTTGAAGGTAGATAGTAGAGAGATGAGTTGCTTGGTCTGATGAAGAATATGAGCCAATATATTACGCAAAGTTATCACACTACTATTCAAAACTGATCTACAAGGATGGCATTATTATTTCCAGAAATTCAAGATGGCTAAAAATTGAAAAAAATATATCCATTTCTCTATCTGAAATCGAGATAACCAGACCAGTGTCGGTTTCGATACTAGCCTACAGTTTCGGTTGCTAAATCAACATGTGATTTGACTCAATGTAGTTCTTATAGTCTGATCATTGGAGAATCGAAGCCCACATGTTTGGAATTCAATCAGCACTTCCTTTGGCTTGTGCGTGGGAAGATTCTTATATTTGGGCTGATATGTATAGTATGTTCAGTAGAATCTACCTATTGTGTAGCTTATCTAACTAAATGATTTCGCGCCTCATGAATAATTCTGGACCCCAATAAACTTCTTTTTAAGCGTAACTACTACTTCTAGGCACGATATTTTTTATTCTACATTGTGGCCTTTGTCGTTTGTCTCTCACAACCCAAATATTGTATTGATATTAACAGATGAAAATTTTCTTTTGTAGTTTTGTTATTTGGTTCTTTCATTTCCTTGCGCATTGAATCAATGCCCGTTTTTGCTATTGGTGGACTTCCTTCCTTTCACCTAGCATTTGTTGTACAAGATATCATAAAAATACGATTTCATTTTCTCGTGTTTATCGTACGTAAAACGTTTGGAAATATCCTTAACCATGATATTTTTAAAAATCTATTTGTTTACATTGTGTTTCTGTCATTTTTTGCTAAGTACAGCAAATGATAAATCTGCTATCTTTTTGTCAACTTTGTTTAGTATTTCCTCTAAGCGGCAGGTTCTTTCACACCAGTTTATTCTTCTCCATGTTTCTATATCTCCTAGCCACGATTGAACTAAATACACAGGTGTCGGTGGAAAATCTTTGTTGCACTATTTGTTTCTGGAAGCTGTGTAGAATTTTGCTCTTTTAATTTTTATTTTCTTAAACTTTTTTAAAGAAATTAAGCAATACCCATGGTGTTTAAGGTGCTTTTGTGCTTTTATATTTTAAACTATCCCTATATTTTTAGGGGAAGTTCGCCGAGTTCCTGTGAGAGTATCAATTGTTTGTCCCAGGCAGGAATTGACTTAACGATCCCAGAGAATTTTGTTTTGTTAGCTGCGCTTTTTATTGAACGGAGAAGTTAAGTTGATGGTGTAGGTAGGAGTAGGAGAAATTTAGGGGGGCTAGGAAAATTTTAGGACCCAATCCCCCGTTGGCTACGAGCCTGTGTTTACCCTATCTGAAGCCAGACACAACAGAGGAGAGTTAACCCCATTTGTCCACTTGCAGTTAAGTCCCAAAATTTTCAGTTCTAACTCAGCTTGTTACGCTTGCTGTCGTTGTGCGTCCTTTTAAAATGGAAATAACGTTAATCTTATTTAATAAATGTGCTATTATGTGTGCAGTCCAGTATATGTAACTTAAGTATTCCGACATAAATATAAAATGGACCTCATAGCGACAAGAAGCCTAATAACAGAAAGTTTGGTCCTCAAAGATGGACTGGATTAATGTTTCCTCTGGCGCCAGGCTTTAAATAATAATCGAGCACTCCAGTATTGTTATGTAGAGTTCATAGTCCTCAAAAGGTCCATCGAGCATTAATGCTTTATCGTAGCATAACTGCTTCCGTGTCAAGCGGGCCTAACAATCACGACTGGAAAAGGAAAAACCGGGACCCCCAAGGGGATCTAGAGGCTCTGATCAAAGAAAAAAAACTACAGAATTAAAATAAATAAATAAATAAATCGGGCAAATGTACTCTCGAGGGCGTGGTTCTAATTCTTTCACTATTAAAATCACGTCCCAGTTACTACCATAGTTTCTATTGCTAGACGAATTGGATTACTATTCCTGACGTCACTTCGTCTGCGTTTTTTCTCATTACATTACTTTACATTCAAGTTGAAAGAAGGGACGTTTTCAATTATCGCTTTGGCAAAGAACTACTACCTTGTTAGTTTGCTGAAACTTTGTCGCATTGCTTTTTATAATACTTGAATATTTGCACGTCATTGTTTAATCTTGGTGTCGTAATCTTAAGTTTTATCTCACTACGTCATGATTAAAAGAAATGAATAAAATATTATTTTTGTATTAAATTACTTATGAAAGTCTATGATCGATCAAATATGTTTTTTAAGAGATGTTATCATAGATAGTTGATAGAACGTATCAATGGGTGAATGACACCTTTTTCATTTACAATTTCTTATCTGTAGTTCTGAACACTCCAGCAACATCGACTATATGAAGTTTCAACACCATCTGCTAGATGGCAGACGATGCGCTTACATGTGCTGCCATCTTTTGTAAATATTGGTAACAAACAGTGTTCGATTTGTTATAAATTATGAAGGGGAAAATTCTAAAACTGGTGATTGCTGCTAAACTTTCAAACTACTATCTATTTGGGTGGAAATACAAAGATTTTATCCCTCGTTGGGATGATATTCGGAATCAACAGCCGGGGATGGTCCTCGTCCTCATCACGTACCACGGTACCAGGGAAAATCCCCGACATCTCCTTTCCCCCGACAAATCAAACACTGGTTACAAGTTCGTCAGAAGTTGAATGTGACATGCATTCAATGTAGAGAAGTCGTTTCAAAACAATGAATAATAATAATAAAAAAGTTGTTCATAAACTTCAGGTGGTGGTCCCTAAATTTGGAGAATTTTAAACTTTGCGTAACCCACTATCATGGATTAGAAATAGACCAGCGTGTCTCAACTTTTTTGAATTCAGAAGCAGCAGAGGTCTGAACAATTCTACGGCCTACTAAGTTGTGTGGGCCTAGTTAAAAAAAAAGTATGTTTTTACGAACATAATAAATCTTAGGACATGTTTTGAATAACTACAGAAACACAGTAAAATGAAGTAAAGCATTAAAGTGAATCATCACTTAGGGCTTCTTTCCTTGGAAGCTTGTGTTGCTTGCGATTTGGATGAATAGAAAATTGAAACATATGTTACAAGTACCGGTACAACACGTTCGAAAATACGTGTTTCAATTGGCTACGGAAGCAACGCAAACTTCAAAGGAAAGTGGTCCTAAGGGCCGGATTTCGTGAAAGCTTGCGTTGCATGCGATTTGGGTGAGTAGCCAATTGAAACACGCGTTTTATTGCGTGTTGTACGTATTATGTAATAAAACACGTGCTTTAATTGGCTAATCACTCTAATCGCAAGCAAAGCATGCAACGCAAGCGTGCATTAAATCAGCCCTTAGAATTACATTTAAGTCTGCCTGTGGACCACAGGTTGAGAAACGCTGAAATAGACGGTTGTGTTTCCACTAGAGACGTAACTACGGGCGCTGAGCCAAGGGTGCGCCGAAAGGACGATAACCAACTGGATAATACGAATAAATAATTATCGGTTAAAAATTAAGAATTTAGAAAGAGCACTTCTGATCAGCCGTATAATACTAATAGAAGTGAATTGTTTCAAAAAGTTTTGTTCTTTAAACATAATTCCCAAGCATTTTCTAAAGATTTTCACGTGAAATTGCTATTGGAAAAGTCTCCCCTTATCCATTGATAAAATATCTTCAGTTGTACAGGTACCTCCATTTTATTACAGAATTATTTGTGTTCTGCTTTGAGTCAGGAAATACTAATTACGGTAATTTTGGTATTTTTTTCGATTGAAAATACAAAAGCATAAGCACTTGATTTTGACTATATCATTGCAGCACGATGACTTGACAGTTCGAAAAGCACAAGGAAATTTCAGTGTTGTACATATTCCACATAATAACATTTTCTGTATCAGCAAACTTATTATCAGTATTCATACAGGTTGATTTGATTTGATTTATTTCCTAAATCAACTTACAGGATTGAGTTCCATTTAGAAGTGACATCATAGTTAAACATTTCCAAAGAAAATTCTACAACATGATATTAATAACAATAAAAGTAACAAAAAATTAACAATATACTGATAAATAAATATAGAGAAGCAAAATCAAACTAACAAACAAAATTTAAGAAAATTGGTTAACGTAGAAACGAGAAACATATATTGCATTTTAACGAATGTTTCTTCTAAAAACAGACACAAACTGACAAGTAAAGTACCCGTAGTGAGGACTCGCGTTGCTCATCAAGTAATACCTTAAATTGAAGCTAGTGACGAGTATAGTACACCTGTGAAATCCTAGCTGCAGAGCTCCAGAAATAAAAAAGTTATGGCGGGTCAAAGTTCAAATAGAAAGCGAATTTAGCTGCTTGTGATGTCCATGTTTTGCTGATTATCCCGATGGTAATACGTCGTAAGTTGCTCCCAATTAATGTAATGTGTAGAATGATATCCCTCTCTCTGCCTGATATTCCGCTTTCTTTTATTCGTGTATGAATGTCCTTGTGCATGTTTGCTCCTGTTATTGATGTCAATAAAAGGCCTTTTTTCTTTTCGTTCCAGAAAATGGAAGCAGGTGCTATCGTTCATGCTCTGTGTGAGAAAAATGGATTTGTTAATAGGAGAATGAATAGGTATGAAGATTCATTGTACAAACAAATAGTGGAGATACTTGAGGACATGATGGAAATCATAGAAGAAGTTAGAACTCTTGGATTTGCTGGTGACAGTGATGAAAGCGATGATGGAGACTACGGTGATGACGTCTTTGATGTGGAAATGCCAAGTATATCGCAAGGTTCTCAAACACATCAAGAGTCTCCGACACCTGTAGCTTCTTCAGGTGAAGAATATCAGCCTTCGCCAAAAAAAAAAAAACATCTTGGACGATGATTATAAAGAAGCAGCGTACATGTTTTGGACACACAATGAGAACCCGGAAAAGAAACGAAGGAAATTTTCATCTGTCAAGTCACAGTATAGATTAATTCAATCGAAAAACATCCTCTTTGAATATGAGAAAAAAAAGGCAAAAACCCAGTTATAAGAAACTTAATGCAGCAGTTCACGATAAATTCAAAGAAATGGTCGAGAGATGTGCAATTATACACGACAGGACTCTTCGCTTTTGGGCTCTTCAGATAAGCAACGAGCTAGATCCGGATAATACTCTACAATTCAAGGCATCTCGTCACTGGCTGTCTAATTTTAAAAAGAGAAACAATATCGTCAGTCGTTCTATCACGCATAGGGTTAGCAAAACGTGGAAAGCAAAAGAGGCTGAATTAAATCACTTATCTACGACATTTATTACGTCTATGAAAGAACTTATGTTGACAAGGAACTCCATGCATACAGGACTCATAGGACTAAAGGTACGGTGGTTGTAAGAGGTGCATTTGGATCAGTCATTGCTACTACTCATTCATATATGATCATACCCGTTATTTCCATGGATGGTGAAATATTGCGTCCGATGTACGTTCTTGTATCCGAATCCAGTGGTCAATTTCCAGCAAATAAGCAAAAAGATCCCGATAACATAGTGTCCCATCCAGGAAAGACTGCAAACATGAACAAAAGTGTTTTAAAAGAGTTTTATTCTGTATTCTGGAATAGCCTGCCTGCCGATCGTGATAAAGTCTTGCTTTTGCTGGATTCATGGAGTGCAAATAAGGATGATAACCTATCAAATGAATTATGCCCTAATCATATAACACTGTTCAAACGTTTAATTCCTGGTGGTTGCACTGGTTCCATCCAACCAATTGATGTTTACTTCTTCCGTCCATATAAATGATTTATCAGGTTCATTACTGACACAGTTATCGCTTCCTCGGAAATTAATCTCTGGCATCGGGATAACATTTTACGAATGCAGTTCTTCACTCTCTTCCAATTCAGCGCCTCACGATTTCGCAACATGATCAGGTTTGCGTTTTACAAAAGCGGCTACTTGGATAAGGAGCCCGACTGCCCGAGCCCTGGATTTCTCCATTGGATTATTGTTTTGATTCTAATATACGTGACGAGTGTTACAAGACCTCATGTGAGAACATCTCGTTTGTCAAGTGTGCTCATTGTGAGCAAAGTATCTGCTTATCCCACGCCTTCATTGACGACTTACATATTGATTTGATTGTATCAATGTGTAGTACCTTGTACGTGCCTCTTTCCTTCAAATGAATCGCATTTCAATTCAAAACCATGTCCTTCTGACTTTTGTTCTGCCTTTCGTTGTGACTTGTTTCAATACAATTCGTTTCTCTTTGAACTTTGACCCGCCATAACCTTCTTATTTCTGGAGCTCTGCAGCTAGGATTTCACAGGTGTACTATACTCGTCACTAGCTTCAATTTAAGGTATCACTTGATGAGCAGCTCGAGTCCTCACTTCGGGTACTTTACTTGTGAGACTGTTCGTTAACTAGCTTACACAATCTATTAATAGGCGAATATTTACTGGACTTTGCAGAAGCGTGCTTTGATCGGAAAACAGCATAATTGGTTAGTCTTCTCATAGGAACATTGACCCGTACAATAGACAGAAACTCAAGGAACTTGATATCGCCATCGAATAACTTTTTAGGGACACCTTGTCCAGATACGCCCCTCCCCTAGAAAGGGTTCTCATCCCTAATATTGTACAATATTCATCCTAGAATCTTGAATTATAAGATATTAAAAATATAATACACAACCATTTTAGGAAAAACATTTGGATCTTTTTCAACATTTGAATGTTCACAACACAACAAGGATTGCAAATTACACTGCAGTATTTTAGTTTAGCAATGCATAAAATAGGCTCAGAAGTGAGTAGGAGTCGGAAACACTGTATTTTTAAAAGTTCAAGAACTCGTTCAGCATACATGGCGTTCATTACAGTAAATACGGCGGAACTCGTCATCACCTTCGTCGAGCGTTTCACGCTCGGAATTTGAGAGGGGAAACAGCCACGAAGCCGAGCTGGGAAATCGTGGTTTCATCGTTGTATTTACAGTGGCTAGCGTCAGAGCCTGTCAGTATGATGTCGCAAGTGATGACGACTTCCGCCGTGTTTACTATTTTAATCCTCAAGTGTTCAACGGAACGTATGGATAGCTTCTATTCTCCTGGAAATTGATTTATAACAGTCCTGAACAGTCTCCAGTGGAATATTCTACCACTCGTCCAGCAGAACTTCCTTCAATTGATGCAAGGAAGCTGGAGGCGGGATTTTTCCGTGCACTCGTTTCTTCCAAACTGCTCACAATGATTCGACAATACTTATTTCTGGGGCTTGAACTGGCCTTAAAAGTGGTACTTCGTCGCAGTGCTCCTCAAGTCAAGCTTGCAATGTCTCGGCTCTACGAATTGGTGCATTATCGTTTTAGAAAAATGAATTTTTGCTGAGAAACAAACTTGGGACCATTTGATGCACACGACCACCTACAATGTCCACTGTTCAAGTATTCGCACACCCAGGGCAGGGTGATGATGGTAGCCGGCGAATGTCACGAAATCCCCGCCCAAACCATCATGGAGTCACCGCCATGCTTGATACTTGGAACAATACACTTTGGATCGTAGACTTGTTTGGTAGTTTGCCACACCTAATACGACCATTTGTTAGGAATAAGGTAAACGGTGATTCTTTTGAAAATATCACCATTCTTTATTCCTCAGCAAAGTCTTATACA
>JAGDQP010008192.1:1504-63467 GCA_022664845.1 Lepisma saccharinum
ATATATGTGTGTGTGTGTGTGTTTGTGTGTGTGTGTGTGTGTGTGTGTGTGTGAAGATAGATAGATAGAGAGAGAGATTGAGAGGGAAAGAAAGAAAAAACCCCAGTAGCACATGCAGGTTGGCCGCTCATGGGACCCATAACGCCCCACATCGTTAATGCGGGCGCGACAGCGTCTTGGTTGAGCACTCGTCGATCGATGTGGTTTCGACATCGATTATCGGTATCACTAATTTATTTATTTTCTAAAACTGTGGTAAGTATTTTGCAAAAATAAATCGATTTTTTACAGAACTTTTTGTTCATAATGAATAAATTAAAATAAAAGAATAGAGCATTCGTCATGGAACCATATCGATCCATGTCGGTAACTGATATCTATATTGATCAATGTCGGTCCATATGGGCAAACCATGTTTATTCAAGCGAAGGTATATCCGTCAGGTGATAAAATATAAAACTTCATGTTGTGAACACGCGGTCAGCTTTGTTTGGTGATAAGTAAACATGTTGAAGCATGTTAAATTCAGAAATAACGTCCTGTCACGGGAAGGACAAACATATTAAGTGTTAAAGTTGATTGTGTTTTTCCTAAGAAGTCTTCGATCACTGTAAGCACATAGACAAACCAACAAGATTTATAGTAATATGTGTCGTGTTGGTTATCGTACACCGCCAGAACCGGGAGACATTTTACACTTTTGTTTCGTTTGTACGGTAGAAAGTAGCGTATTTTCTCGAGGCCATGTATTGTTAAGAGAGATTCCCTTTAGCAGGAGGATAAGTTAGTTATATTTATTTATATTTGTTTTACATCATTTCCTTCAATTGAAGCTGTTTCATTGTAATCATGGCCATTGAACGTTTAACTTCTTGGTAAAAAAATGTAAAAAATGTTAAAAGCGGAAAAGACGTGAAATGATTACAATGGAGCGGAATTACAAATTTTAGCATGAACACAACATCGAAAGTAATATTATTTTACAAACGAGCAGTGGTCGACAAATTTTACAATCCATTAGCACAGCGATGAGATGTAACTTTAGCTACAGAAAAATAGTATTCTTTACATAAGTAGTAACTTTGTTTTACAATTTCTAACGTGCTTAACTATTTCTTGTTGGTTTGTCTATGTTGGTGGTCTTATATAAAAAGGGGGACTCCTTTCAAAAAAATAGCAAACAATCAAAATTACATTATGTTCAGAATGTCAATGACCGATATTGAGCGATGTCGATATCCGATATTGAGCAATGTCGATGATTGATGTCGAACGATGTGAATCTATATCGTTGACCGATATTGGCCAAGATGTTTGCCATCCAATATGGGGCCCATGTCGTTGAACGATATCGATCGATGTCGTAAAATCCAATATTCCTATATCGGCCGACGTGGATGTGCTACTTGGGAAAGGAGGGAAGACATGCAGTCCCATTTTCCAAATGGGAATTCTAAAATAAATCAGTCATTCTAAATCATTCACATTAAACTACTTCATAAACATGACAAAAGAAATGGCTTCCAAATAGGCTTCTTAGCTGCTAATAAAAGTTCATAATACCTTGTCACTTCCATGAAAATAGTTTCAACTTCTGCCAAATAAAAATGTTATCAATTTCTATCTAATCTTGAACGAAATATCTTGTAGGAGGGAGAAATATATCCCTGGCAGGAACGAAAAATAACTTTGTCAGGGTGGGAACTTCTTTGCCAGGGGGGAAATCCCGGGCATCGCCCCGCTATTTCGCATACTGAACGTAGCTATGGTTGTCATATAAAATAAATGTAATGCCCGCATTACATATGGAAACATTTCTTGTTATTTCATGCGCATAAATTGATTCTGCAAATTAGTACGGATCCAGAGAGGGGCACCCCCCGTCCGCCCTCAAGGGAAGATAGTTTACAGCACTATTTCAACAATTTATGCAAGAAAACGCTTCGATTTGTTTGCCGACAAATCTAATTTATCTAGAAATATATTTTTTCGGGTACACTTGTTATATTCCATGATAAAACTTAAAAATATGAGGGGAAATAAATATAAATATGTTGTTTAAAAAAAATCACTTAACGGGAAAATATCGAAAATGTACTAAATCTATTCCACCTGCACCCCGCTCACAATAATGCTGAATTCGCCACTGCTGCAAACCACAATTCTGAAATATCTCTGTTTAATTACTTTCCTGTCGCTACGACGAGACAATGGACGATGTATTTCCTGGCTGACTGTCACCTGTAATTGAGAATTAGAGCAACGGAAAGCGAAAGTCGACTAACTTTTCATTTCAATATAAGAATTTCGGAAGAGGAGATTCACATTATACACGGCGTGAGAATGTAATAAAAGCAAAACTCAATGGAATTATCATTGAGTGAGAATGTATTTATGATAACAGTATGACAATAAAAAGTTGTACCATACTTCTTTCCTCCTTGTCTCCTGACGAGATTTCTCACCAACCATGTAGTTCACATTTGTTTCGCGAGGGGTCACATGTAAGAATTTGCAATACGCCGCCATCAGGCGGCGAAAGTGGAAACCAACTGAAATGACGTGTGGAACTTGTAATTTTGAGAAGTTGATGAGATGTGTAAAAAGAAGTTTGGGGAGTTCGATTAACCTTAAAGGGGGGGAAAAAAAGGTTTAAATGATATTTTGCGAGTATTTCTTTTTCTTAATTGAAATATTTAACTGAGGTAGGTTACCGCTAACGCTAACGTGCGTCCCTCTTAAAATACTCTAAAAGCTAGAAATAAAGTAATAGGCTACCATAATAATAATGATAATAATTCGGATTTATTTGAATAGTTGTTTCTCTGTTAATGCTATTATACTATTGTGACCATACAAGAAAATCATATGTAAATAAAATCCAGAAATATTGATATAATTTGAAGTCCTTTCTTCTAAGCAAGTTTGTAGTGTGGGTTACACTATTTCTGCACCAAGCCCATCAACTATTTCCTCTAAAAGTTGTTCAAAGTTTCATGTTTGTTTCAAAGAAAGCAAAATCACACATGTTTCTATTAAATAAAATTGAAGTTTCCCCCGGGACGCCACTTTTTTTTCGCAAATTTCACCGTTTGATTCCGCGTATAAAATTTCGTAATTCACTTTAGATTCGAACCTTTGTTTACTATCCCAGAATCCTGAAAACTCTCTACACTGTATTATTGTTGACCTACTAATTACACTTGTAGATACCAAACGAAGAGGGACTTAAAGAAGTTGTAATAGAATTGTAATTTTCGGTAGTAGCAAGAGGGCGTATTTGCGATAGAGGTCTCGAGAGATATGAGGGGCTACGGTGGCTCAGTTGGTAGAGCGCTCACCTCTGGTGCTAGGGGTCGTCGGATCGATCTCTGCTCATGCCATGTGGACTTTGAAATGGACAAACGGGTGCTCCTTTCCTCCCACTTTCTTCATTCCACCAATTCATCCCATCATTATCCATATGGCCTGAGCCATAGTTGCCTAAAGGCCTTAAAATAAATTCAATTCAATCGAGAGATACGACAACGCTGTCCACCATAAGCACCGTACTGCAAGTAAATGTGTAAATAGCCTATAGCACTCCAAGTATCCCATCCACCAGCTTCCACATTATTGAAAGAAGCTGATTGATTTTAATGTTAAAACCGCATTACATACGGTGACAAGAAAACTGCTGTAAAAGAGAGAGACACATTTAAGGCAGAAATGTCAATGTCAATATTCAAACACTTGCCCTAGAAACATATGCTGGAATACCACATCGTGAATATACATTAGGAATACTCCCAGGCGATTTATACAAGTAATGAGAACTGAACAAATCTAGAGATTGGGCTCTTTTAGGACCAATAATAGCTGAAGAGAAAACCCACTAGATTCGGGTACTAGAAGAAGACATACGAACAGTCAAATAAAGCGACTAAACAAACAAACCAGGAAGAGAGCAAAACAAACGGAAGCGGTAGGATAAGGAAGATTACTACTGAAGTGCACAACACTGTACTGCATGCAGTTATTTCTAGTATTTCGAAATTTAAGCAGCGTGGTACTCTGTGGACTGATATGTCATGCCTTGATGCAAAGAACTTCAATCAACTTAGTGAATTCTCGAGGAACAGGGTTACAAAAACTCGCCGATCTTCTCCAAACAAATTTAAGTCAGATATATCAAAGCAGTCTTTAAGAGAAGAATGAACATCTCGGTTTTCACGGTATATTTAACAACTTGATTATTTACATAAGATTAAAAAATATATCATATTTTTTAAATTTCATTGCTACGGTTTCTCGTTACTTAGATACGTAGCATGAAATATTGAGGAATTTCCTACGTCATTCAACGAAACTGGTTTGGTTTAACGTAATCAATTTTTCGCTGTGTTCGTTTCTTACTCACAAGGAGACCGTCAACATTGTCATACCGAAACCTACCTTCAATTTTTTTGTACGAGTAGATTACACCAAGATAACACCCCACGCAAATTTTTTGTACTAGTAGATTACACCAAAATAACACCCCACGCAAAATTTGAAGTGCCAATTCGAAGTGCAAGTAGGCCAAAAAAATAGCCAAAAATTGAAAAATTTTACTGCCATAATATAAATCTAGTTGGCTACACTGGCCGAGTGCCAGGTGGAATAGGGGTGGGTATTAGTGCTTTTTTCCGTAACAGTTATAACAGTAGCTGTTATGTACAAATAGATGTTAAAACTAATACTTCAAATAACCGTCTATAACTTGGAGTTCTTTATTCCCAACTGTAATAATGCAATATAAAAGCGCAATTTTAGATTAACTTACTTACGTGTAGCCTGTTGTGTCTGCAGTATTACATGCTACACAAGTTTCCAAGTGCGTAAATCGTGTGGGAGTAAGAGTGATAGACTATTCCTCATGAGTAAATCCCTCTCAAAGCCAACTTCTAGATTCGTGCCTGATTTAAATCTAAATTCTATTATGTTGTGGCTTTTACAGATTCAATTACTTATTTGTTGCACGAGTAATTAGCATAATATAATTAAAATTTAATATCCATTATCTATAAATGAGGGTACTTGACAGAAATGAGCAAAATAAGAAAATACGTATCATGTAATAGTTATAGTTGGCTACGTGGAGTAATGGATAAGGCGTTGGAGTTGTAATGTAGTAGTTCCGGGTTCGATACCAGTTCATCAAAAGTTTTTATTTTAAAAATGGTTTATATTTTATTTATATTTATATTTTAAATAGGTTATTTTTAAATGTTATTGTTTAATTTGTTTTATAACTTTATTTGCATTTAATGTTTTTTGTAATATTTTTTATTCTGATTCTATAGTCCAATTCAGATTTAATAAAATGGTAAAAAGAAAATGGGTAAGGCATTGGTGGTCAGTGCTTCCGGGTTCTGTACTTCTTCACCTAAAGTTTTTTTTTATTTTTAAGAGAAACTCCTTTCTATTTTGTAGTTTCGAAGGAAAGCTCTGGTCTTGCGATTATACTTTTTTCTTCCTTTGAGGCAGTGAAAACAGTACGCATATTAAACAGTCCATAAAATTCACAGGCATAGTTTAGAAAAAACGAACCAGCAATTTGAAGAAGGGAACAAACGCTAAAAAATCGATTTTTTTTTAACTGAAAACGCACCTCAATTTATACCCGCTCATCATAAAGGTAGAAGAAAAGAACGATAGCCAATTATGATTCAGTCGCTTGTGTAATAAAAGAAAACACCATACCTGACTACCTAACTTCCACGTGCCCTTGGTCACTAATTTTATTAAATTTCCTAATGTGTTTATATATAAGAGAACCCAAGATCGAATCATGGTGTGATTTTCTTCTCCGTATTAGCTTTCTGACATGCTACCAATCCACTAAATTGATAATTGGAAACTGTCTGTTTGTCAGTCTCATTTACGGTGAAGGAGTGATGCGCCTGTGCGAGAATAGTAGCGCCGTAATAGAAGTTCCTTATTTGAGACACTACTACAGGACACTTGTAACTAGCGATAGGAAGAGCGCATTGTGTAAACACAGGTTAATCGTGTGTGCAATAAAAAAATACCGTACCTGACTTGCCTAACCTCCACATGCGTTTGTTCACTAATCTTATTAAATTTCCTAATGCGTTTATATATATACGTATATAAAAAAAGAGAAAAGTTATTTTCATTAAGAAAAGAAATACACCAGGCTTCAATCCCGGGTTCCTTGCACTAGCTTTCCAACATGCTATCAATACGCTAAATTGCTAACTGGAAGCAGTAGCTTGGAAATACTATTTACTGTTAAGGAGTAATGCGCATCCACGAGAATGGATCAGCTCTTCCTGTCGCTAGTCGCAAGTTATTATACTAATTCAGCATGAATCAATTATGCTTCCCCCCACCCAACGTACCCACCGCTTTATACTTTCCTTATTTAATTGTGTTTTGATGTACTGTTTCTTCTCCACCAGTAAATCGAAGCTCCGATAATTACATATGATAGTTTTATAACAGTTATGGTAGGAACTAAACTACCTTCATCCTTATCTCTACTGCACACGTAACAGGATACAGGTAGATAGGTTAGTCTAAAATATTGTTTTAAACTTCTTTTTCACAGACGGAAATAACTAACTCGCATTTAGATACGTTTTCATACACTGATATTTTGAACTGCTATTGTTAACAGATATTTACATATAGCAACTATTGCTATCAGTGCTACGGAATAAAAGCAGTTTTACACATTTGTAGCGCGAAATTTCTATCAGTGGGTAGAAGAAAAAAATGAATTTATTACTTAGGCCCCCTACTTGTACCTTTCGATTTCATTGTGCATACATTTCTTGTAAATAACGTTCATTTGAAGGTTTCTATTGCGTTTTTCTTCATTTTCTGGTCAATTTTTCCATTCTTACGTCTCAACACTTAAAAATGTGCAAACGTTTTTCCATAAGTTTGAAGAAGGAAACAAATCCACCAACTTTTTTTAATTCTACAGAAAAAATACAATACTTGTAAATTGTCTGAGCAGTACGCAAGTATCAGAAAACCGTTTTGAATACCCAGTAAAAATATTGTTTCCTTTCAATAAATAATAAACATATTATACAGTTTTTGTTAATTTCCCACAAAAGAGCTTTTTGGATTTGTTTCCTTCTTCAAACTGTCGATTCAATTGTTGGCGACGTCTCCATGATGGTTATTCAAACCTCCTCAACGCCCACCGGAACGCTACCATGCGAATGTGCATTCTAATTTCTTCATTATCCCTGTACACAGTTGCCATGCTGAGGTCCTGCACCTTTCTCCACAAACACTGGTTGAAGTGAATGTTACAACCTTCAACTTGCACTCAAGAAATTCTTGCCGGAGGGCCGCTATACTTGAGAGTTCGAAGTCGACAATCATGGTCTTGGGGTCCCACGCCGGAACGTGCGACTTCAGCAATGAGAAAAGTTGAACATAAGTGTCCTTGTGTAGAGAGCAGGTTTCACCAACCTAATTTGCATCTCGGTATGCAAATTTTACCATGCAAATTTTTTTTTTCTCTAATTTTTCATTTTTTTGCATATAATTAAATTTTGGATGCGTAATTTGAATACTTTGAATGATAATGTGTTTATTAAGCTGATTAATCTATCTAAGGGTGTTATGCATATGATTAAAACATGTATTTAATTTGTAAGAACATTTATGTAGCATCTATGAAAATTTGGAATTCTCCATCATTTTCTGTATTTCTTCGTTGCTCAGAGACAAGCGAGCCAGGTTTTCAGCTGAACTTCGATTGAGGGCGAAAGGTCACCGCAGTGTTGAACCTTACACAGCTGGGATATCTCTCCAGAAAAGAAGCTGCAAGAAATATTCCCACTGCCTAACTACATAGGAAACTAGAGAGAAGAAAGTTTACCTATAGTTGGCAATCATTAGTACCGTCGCCTCTCAGTCGGGCAAAAATTCATTGTTTTGAGCACGTTCAGCCTAGGAATACAAAGACATGTGAAAAATATCAATTCTGACCAGAATTGACACCTTACGTCCCTTTCCCCGTCTCCGGGGTATGGCTAACCAGTGAGCCTATAACGAAAATGATGCTTCAAAACGCGGAAGGATCTTTGTTTTTATGTCTATGTACACCCATAGAGAAAGTTTGTTTGGGTCTCCGTTTACTCTATCACTACTTTTAATGTGATTCGGGTCCCTTATAACTAATTATCAGTGCATTTATGAATAAATAAACACAGGAACTAATTTCAGATCAATCGTGCTGTCTTGCGCATGCCGATGGAGTCGAGAGGCAGCTGTGACATGTGCTGTACTGGAGTTGCAGTACAAGCCCTGTTTTCTTTTTCTGTTATCTTTCTCCCTTCATGATGTCATCTCTTTGTAAATACAGTAACCCCCTCCCCATATATCTAGTTTATAATTGTATATTTTGTTCTGTTGCATCTTTCTTCTTTCCATATTATTTTGTCCTTTATTTACTTTGTTTTCCTCACCAGTCAGCTCTTTCCCGCTGAGTTTGTTTTGATTTAGTTTGCCGATATCTCCCGTCAGAGGGCAGCATCGGTCGAGAGGAGAATTTGAAGCGACCTGTCTGTCACATCTTCCTTCTTTTTTCTTCTTTTTAATTGTTTTAAGAAGTGTTTTAGTGTTTTATGTATGTAATATCATGTATTTAGTATGTAAGTATAATTACTCAGTAGCTGAACTCATGACATTGAGTCAGTATAATGTAAATATTGTTTTAATATCCGAGTTGGCCAGTGCCTTGTGACAGGTGGCAACCCTGACACACAGGTGTAGTGAGTTTCTCTCTGCCTGTTTGGTGTTATGAGAGCGAGTCCCATCGGAGACCGCAAAAATACAACCTGAGGTACGAAAAGCCAACATCCACTTCGGTAGTTCTATCTTAGTTTCGATACAATCACCATGTCGTGAAAGTTACTAGTTATCTGAATAGAGACTCGTACTAACATACGTACTGTTCAAGTGTTAAAGCGCGTCATCGAACTATGTGTGTTGTGTGATACTTCAAAGGGATAAGTAGAAAAGTGCATTACCAAAAAGCACCTCACAAGTAAACAATTGTATGTGCTACGATCTTGAGTAATGATTAATCAAACAGTGAATTGAATCACCATATACGCACAAATACCATTTATTTGGTGTTATACATTTTTTTTTTATTTCAATATTCTCAATTTGGCTTGCACCAAATAATACCGTGCACTGCCAATGGAAATGTGTGTCATCCAGTGAGTAAACAGGCCAATGTTAGAAGATGGATGATTCAAGCTTGACTTTATGTTATTAAGCACCTATCTACATAAATAGCCGCATAGTACCTTGGAACTTGTGACTTTATTCATTTCAATGACAAGCCACCACAAGTTCACCTTGTCAAAAAGGTACGATAGTCAACTTACGCGTAGTCTACAAGAGTGCTAACGCTAAAACCTTTGCGAAGTCACAGTATAACCAGTTGCGTTATTAAAACTGGAAAAACATTTTTTTTAACAACTTTGTGTGCTCCAGAACTCTCAACTCGAGGACTGTAGGTCCCATCCTTGGAACTCTTTACCAGCGTGTGAAACCCCAAGTGACCCCACTCAGATGAACACTGCAAGTTTCCTATCGGATAATGTAACCTTGTGGATATACATAAACAATTTCCTAGTGTAACTCCAATCTAGTGACGTCACATAAATTGTGTGTTTCAAAATTACCGGTAAAAGTCATGAAAGTGAGCTCACCAAAAATAGTGTTGTTTGTTGTGGAATATAAATAATTCAACAGGTACAAAGAAATCATGCCTGTTATTAAGTGTATGTAAATAGTGTCTTTCATACATCTCTACTCTTTCTAAAGTCATCAGCCTTTTTATGGAATAAATCTGATTAAGTATCTCTATTGGAATTACATCGTTTATCTTCACTTCTTCAATGGTCACCTATGCTATCCAGAGTGTGCTCTTCACAGAGGTGAGTACTGCAAATCTAGTGCATCATACATGTTACTATGTTTTCAGGCTTCCTAGGTTGATGCGGACGGAAGGTGGATCTGAAATTATTTCACCTTGTTTCGAAAGTAATTCAATAGAAATTACATTGCTATTCTTGCAGTCATGTGTAACCTACTAACCCCTGAGAGTAACATATCCAAGGCGAGATATGTGGTCTATTGACCTTCTTTGTATTTTTGATTGACGATCTCACGCCTCTCCAGTAATTAATATTTCTGTAATTAAATTCACGGCGCCCTATTAAAGTAAATGAAACTGGAGATCTTTTGTGTTGTTAACCTCCCCTAATCCCTTGTTTGGAAGTTAAAAGTAAAAATTATAACTTGCGTGAGATATCATTAGGTAGAGGTGGAATTAATTAACTTTATTCTAAATTTTCGTGCATATCATTATCATCTACACCTCACCTTGTCATTTTTGACTTACATTGTATAGGCCTTCACATTTTCTTGGCGCTCCACTGCGGACCTTTACATTTCTTAGCGTCAAACGTGTGGGGCCTCTACATTAATTGCCACCCAACGTAGATGCATTACACATTAATTGGCTCCCAACGCACAGGCGTTATACAGTTTTATTTGACGTCCACCGTTGGGGGTTTACACTTGGTTTTGGAAGGAAGGAGGCAGTACACAGCTGGCCTAACTAACCCCTGCATTTCGGCATGGATTGTGTAGATTTGCGTAAAGTATTTCGGACAACTTTTGAATGTGCCGTCTCCAATTACAAGGTCACTACCCACTAAACATTCAAGACCCATTTTTACTGCCAAAGATAATAGTTCGGTTGTTAGGACTGAGGTACGTATCGCTCAGAATGAAACTATCTCCATTTGTAAATCTCGCGATGTGTTCTGGAAATACAATATCATTTACTGAGTTGACGTTGAGTGGTACTCCCAGTGCTTCTCTTCGTGCCCTGTACATGCTTGACTTATATCACAGAGTAAATACGTATTTACTCTGTGCTTATATGCAATAAGCGTTGGCATTGTACACACAGTCAAGTCCCACGTTGGTCGCCTCTGCAAACTCTTCTTCAAAGATCTTTGGAGCGCATGTTAACCCTAGCTCGCTTCGCTTCTCTCGCTGGATTGTCCTGTTTACATTTATTGACGCACACCCAGTATTTTGATCCATTCTTTCTTTCCGTGTTTAAGTTGTACCTATGTAAACCTAACAAAAGCAATCTCACCCCTTGTTGCTTTCGACGTACCCACTGATCCCATATTAGGAAAACACACGTTCTGAAACGTAACGAATTTGATTTTGAACTGTGGCTTTTCGAGACAGGACATTTAAAATCTCCTACGACTTATAAAGGTAATATATATATATATAAAGAAACACTTATTAGTCATTACTTACCAACGTCGTTATGAGACCTCGCACACACTTTGCCGATGCGAATAATGTAAAGCCTCAACTCAATTTTACAGCCCTGATATACCCCAACCATGTTTGCGTTGTTGTTTAGCAATCACGAACACCTGGCCGTCTGGAAAGGTGAAGGAGCGTTTTGGCACGCATCTACAGGGTATTCTGAACTGAAAGATCTGCTCTTGCGTGAAGGGCGTTTTGGCACTAAAAACAGTGAATTCCCCAAGCAGGGCGTTTTGGCACGACACCAGTCGATAACTGGTTTCTTTATCGGTTGTAAATGGTCAAAATTTAGATAAAGTAACCCATATGAAACATCCTAGTTACTTCACAGAATTAGCGGACACCTTTAGCGAGAAATAATATCTGGGAACCAGTGAGGGGGAGACCAGTCAAGTGACTGTGTACATAAGCTATCGCCAGGCTTAAGCAACGAGCATCCTGTTTATATGATCAATGTTAACTGACTAACTCTATGGCTTATGGAACTCGCAAGTTCATCGCCGCAGTAACAAACGTTCGCCATTGGATTCTATCCTGGCAACATCAAGGCAGTTTTCATCACGAACACCTACTTCTCGAAGATCTCTTCTAATATTGTCCTCCCAACGATGTATTGGTCTTACCAATGGTCTTCTTCCATCCGGCCTTCCAACCAGGATAGAATATAATCTTCGTTTTTCCCCCATCCGAGCTAGTGATGAGCACAAGAGTCTTGGTCTTGCAGTTTTGGTGTTGGTCTTGCATACAAGACCAAGACCAAAATCAAGACCAGGGATACCGATACAAGACCAAGGGATACAAGACCAAGACCAAGACCATATCTGCAAGACCAAGACCAGCCTGCAAGAGTCTTGCACACGCACTATTTGAATATTTTTAAAACGTGGAAAGGAAGGGGAAATCATTATATCCTTCACTTGAATTTCTTTGGCTTCTGTAAAATTACCGCTGGAGTGAAGGTGTTCCCAGTTGTGCAAACCGTGTGAGTGGATCTGAGAATCATGCCGCTGTTACTGTAGCATACTAACCTAAACATACAATGTACACTACTGTACACTAAACTTACAATAGAAGGAAAAAGTTTCTGTTAAGGGCCAAGTAAAGCCAAGATCTCCGACAAGAGATGCAGCACTATTGTTATGGACATAATAACAATGAAACGATTTCAAGAATGAACAAGATAGAAAATGAAAAATCGGCACGGATAGAACTCTTGAATTACTTATGAACTTTCTTCCCTGAAAGTCTGAACTCTCTAGGATTGAATTTGCAGGAGCAACATTGAAATTTCGTGCAACGATAAAAATACATTAGACACATACGGAGATAGTGCTGCCATCTCTTGTTGAAGATCTTTGCTTTACATTCCCCTTAAGGATAATTTGGATAAAGGACAAAAGGAAGTCTGATGTCCTGGCTTTTCTGATGTTAGGTTTGTCGTGGTATGATCTATTGATTCAGATAAAGGTGGACTATGGTCAGTTCGGAGTCTGTACTGATTTGTGTAACCAAGTCTTTGTGTTCTAAGCTACTAGTCGATTTTATAAAATGTCTGTTGTTATGTGTTACTGAAAACTGAGTTCTGTTTTATGTGTTATGCTACGGAGAATTGAGTCTGAATAAAACAATAGTTTTTGCAGTACACTTGGTAATTGTTCGTCACTTGTAGATAAAGTCGGGAGGAATATTACTAGATGTGGGCTATGGTTTTGGATGCAATGCAAAAGTTACTTTAGAGTAAGCTAAAGGTAACAGGCGTGTGAGCTTGTATTGAGCACAGAAATGCTTCAAATTCAGCAGGTTTACTTTGATACATTTGTTCAACAGTATTGGTCCACAAACTCGTAAGTAATTTTAGCGAGCCATCCTGGCTGAGGTTTTCTAGAGTTTTCCTCAGTCCCACCAGGCGAATGCTGGGATGGTACCTTAACTCAAAACCCTGGTCGCTAACGTTTCCATTGCTGTCCAAAGCCTTAGGTCATAGATGCCTGTTAGGCTTAAATAAATTCAAATTTGTTAGTAATTATACTTTCTATCACTCTTCTGCCAGAGCTCGCTTGAGCCATGACTAGTCTCATTATTGTCAATTGTGTGGGTTTGTGGACATTAGTGCTTCTTAGACGGAAACAACAACATTAACAAGGGAGCCTTTTTTTGCTGTTTAGCGAGTTTTGACTTCGGACATGTTTTTGGAGTTGGACCTTATTTGAAGCATATAGATAGCGAAAATAACATGCATAGACTCGCACTCTGTCATATATTTGTGTCCCGAATAAGTCGAGTAGTGTAATTTGAGCGACTTTTAAGCAGTAAAATCAACCTTAAAGGTGAAACTTTATATTAACTAAATGAGTTATCAGATGCAATTCCGTAGAACGAAATGCATCTTTTACGTGTAGAACACAAATTTCACCATGAAAATGCTCGCAAATTGAATGTTTTTTATACAAACACCAGTTTATGATCGAAAATGAACGAAATTCCATAGAAAGTAATGCCGGAAAGGAACAACAATACAACTGTGGGAAAGGGGAAGGGGATTATAAATACATAAAAAATAATGGTTTCTAATACAATTTGGGCGCCTAGGGCGCTTGCAATCGCTAAACCACTGATCGACTACACGCTTTCTAAGAAAGAAGCGAAGCGCTGGAGCGAGCATAGCAGAAAAGCGAGTGCACCTCATGGAGATGCGAAGCAAAATCGTTCCGATACCCAGCGGTTTCGCAATTTGGCGACCTCGGCAAGGCCTGGGGGCTCCGTTACGTTCTTAAAGTTAGTTCATTAAAAAAAGAATTTTATAATTATAACGTTTGTAATAAATATGTTGTAATTATAAGTAAAATTAGAATTCGTTTGTTGAACTTTAAAAACCTAAATAATAATAACGGACTTAATATTTGTTTACATTTATCTTTAAATAAAAGACGAAAACGTGAAATGATGGGGAACAAATTGATTGAATCATTTTTGAATGAAAAGTCAAACTAAGTGAAATATGTTTAGATTGAAAAACAATTCATTATGCTTATTTTCATTTTTAGAACTTGTTAATTCACTATAATTAGTATTATTTGTTTAACTGTTTCATTTTAAAGCTCAATTTCAAATATTTATAAAAATAATCAAATCAGTTGCCTTTTCTCGTGCTTTCCATAGTTATTTAAAATATTTAACTTTCAAAAAATTAATAGTAAGCGTGTATGTTAAATAAGATGTTTGAAACAAATCTAAGATGTGACATGACAGACGATAATTTATTTTGGTAAGTATTTTGAAAAACGTTTACTGTTCTAATTATTAATTATAATTGTAGTTTGTAATATAGTTATGATAATGTTTGTATGGTAAGGGGTATTGAAAATGTACGTAAACGAAGAGAGCGCAGAACAAGCGAGAGTGTTGCAATTTTGTTCAGGAATTGAGAGGGGATGAAACAATGTACGTACAAAAGTAAAAATTCAAATTGTATTATTTAAAATGTCCGCATTAAATAACCGTGTAGTTGATCAGTGGTTTAGCGATTGCAAGCGCCCTAGGCTCCCAAAAGGTATTAGAAACCATTATTTTTTATGTATTTATAATACCCTGCCCACCTTCCCCTTTCCCACAGTTGTATTGTTGTTCCTTTCCGGTATTACTTTCTATGGAATTTTGTTCATTTTCGATCATAAACTGGAGTTTGTATAACAAACATTCAATTTGCGAACATTGTCATAATGAAATGTGTTCTACACGTAAAAGTACCTACGGAAATGCATCTGATAACTCATTTAGTTAATATAAAGTTTCACCTTCAAGGTTGATTTTACTGCTTAAAAGTCGCTCAAATTACACAACTCAACTTATTCGGAACACAAATATATGACAGAGTGCGGGTCTGTGCTTGTTATTTTCTCTATCTATATGCTTCAAATAAGGTCCGAAGTCAAAACTCGCTGAACAGCAAAAATAGTTCCCTTATAAGTTTTAGTTAAACACAATATGCATGTATGTTTGGTCTTGCTTTGGAACTTACCTGGAACACGGAGAATGGTAATTAATTGGAACAGTGACTAGAAGATGACAGAGAGCACAATTTTATGGATTGTTACAAGGTAAGAACTTCAATGTCTAAATTATTTTGGACATCATTTTCGATAACCCATGATTGCATTCTGTTAAAGCTTACGAAACATAGTTGTGTGCCTAAAACAGCAAGTAAACTAAAAGTAAAATAATAAAATGTTAGTTATGTTGTTCAAATTAATGAGAAATTGAACTTCGATAGTTCTATTCTGTACACTTACATGAAAATAAACAATACATTAAAACATATTTCCGTTACTATTGACGCATTAAGGCAGGCAATGATACGCATAGCTTTTACTATTCCCTACATCCGGTGTAAAATTTACGTATGAAACGTATATTTTTTTTAAAAGCAAGACTTGCAAGACTCTTGCATGCAAGACCAAGTTTGGGCGAGCAAGACCAAGACCAAGACCAAGACCAGGGATACCGATGCAAGACCAAGACCAAGACTGGGTGTGCAAAACCAGGACCAAGACCGCTACGGTCTTGGTCTTGGTCTTGCTTTTGCTCATCACTATGTGTAATGATTGGCCTCTGACGAAAAACAAGTGAAGGAGTTCTACATGAAACACATTTCTGAACTGTGAACAAAACTTGATCATAGTCGAGTTGAGGTTTTGACCGCCAGCAGGGTCCGAAAGAAAGACGACAGTTTTCACTTGCTGCAACTTTTCTACATATTTCTTTCTACCAAGGTAACGAATAGAGATATTCACTTGTAATTTGCAAGACGTATAGAAGAGAACATAGCGGATCGTTTAAAGCAATTGCCGGAAAAATGGCACATACGTCTATGTGCACGACCTCAATTCCCGCTGCAAAGTTATTGCACCTTCGAGTAATTGACTGACATATATGGAATGCTACGTATTTGAAATATACATAAAGCTTAATTATTACTTTATCGTAACCTGTAATAACTACTTTCTGTAATGTAAACTAAGGTAAAAGCGGGACAAGTTCTAGGTTCTCTTTTATGAAGAAAGATGGCTACTGTTAGGCCTGCCAATTGTAAAATAATATAAGTATGAACCTAGGTATAATTATAATAAAAATAAGTGAAATATTTGGAAATAAGATATCTTTCAAGGAAAAGGAAATGGCATGTTTATGTTAACTTGCGTAAAGAAAACTATTTGAAAAGATATATCTGCCATAACTCCCATCAATTGGGATAAAGCACTAGTCTCTATAGCCGACCGCGGCGTCAGCCCAGCATCTCCAAGGTTCTGGGTTCTAATCCCGGCTGAGGAATGGATGTTTGTGGATTTTATAAACTTAACATCTAGTGAAACTCAGACGAGTCGAAATCATTAGTTACTAAAATGATGCAAAATACAAAATTTACCAAAGTATATTGGTCTCTCCTCTTGCTCTCGTGAATGCGTAATTGCAGCTCTTGAAAATATCTTCGATTGTTGGCGGAAGCAGAAAAAATGGAAAAGCGAGAGATTTTTTTCACCTATCGAAAAATATTCGGATTATTTTATACTAACTCGTTTTTCAAATTTAATTTAATTTGTTTTGGTCTTTAGATATCTAAAACTCAGACCAGGATAGAGTAGGGAAAAAATGCCAAAAGCTGTGGGCCAAGACCTACGTATAATATACCATCACGGGATTTGTCTGGTGTGACTATGGAAAATCCTTAGTCAGGATGGTCGGTCGCTGGGTTTGAACCCGCGTCCTACCGAATGCTAAGCTACCGCTCTACTACCGAGCCTGCTATTCCCTGTGAGATGTGCACGCACCGTGAACTGAACATGGGGGATGTGGAAGTAGCGCTCCACATATTCTCGAACTACAGTACGAACTTATATGGAGTGATCAAGTTTCTATTCTGCATGAGTTATCAATCATAGCCAAACGATGCTATGGAAAAGTGCACGGTTACCATCATGTGTTGAATTGCTTGGTTATTTAAAAACTGACCCAAAGAAGTTATCAGACTTACTGAACAGCAACGATCAAATTGTTTCTGCAGAAATTTAACCGGTTAGAGGTATTGTGAATTTCTTTAGTACAAAACGAATGGAGATTTGTTCCTATGGTTTTACAAATTACCGTGTTTTAGTGGTAGAGCGCTCATCTCTGGTGTGTGAGGTGCTCGGTTCGATTCCGACTCGTGCCATTTGGTTTAGTGGTGGACAGATATCACGTGCGTGGATATTATCGGGGTTCTCCCGTTTCCTCACACTTTCTTCATTCCACCAATTCACCCATACTTATGCATTGGGCTGACGTTAAAGTTGCCTAAAGGTCTTTAAAAATTCGAATTCAGATTCGTTTTAGTCAGGAACCGTTTTAATATATTTAAAAAGTAATGGACAAATGACAATGAAAATTGTATTTTAGAAAGTGAACTAGATTATACTTAAGAATATGTATCAAATTAACTAATCCTTAATTTGAAGGTATTCGTAATTAATAAGAAATTTGAAATCTTGGACTACGACAACCTAAGTTACGCCTTCAATTTTGTCCGCTAAAAGAATTATCTAAAACATTTCATTTCATAAGTAATTATTAGATGGGTTGCGTTTCAAAATTTCGATATGGTTCTTGATTTGTTAGGTATTTTTAAAAAATTGAAAAAGAAGTGTGAGTGCCGAGGTATCTTTAGATATTAACCCATAAGTAATTTCTTTAAAAGGATGTCTATATCACGATTGGCTTATTTATGCCTTCTTAACTATGTATATAATTTTGTATTTGTGAGAGACCGAAAGAGATTTGTTAAATGTATTTGCTTTGTGAAAGAAGTACTATGAACATGATAAAAAAAAAAAAGAATACGTTAAAAGTAATACAGTTACATGATGGTACAAAAATAATTTCGTGCTTTAAGTTTCGAGCTTTTTACAAACCATGTTTTGTGTTTATAAATTAGCGTATTTGTGATTACATATATTAAAATAAATATGGCAATAAATAAGGATAACGGCAGTATCCAAAGGATCCCTTATGAAATGAATGCAGTGAAAAGTATAAAAACATACAGAATATATATGAAAATTAAAGATATATAGACTTACACTTGCACCCCCATTGACGATGCCCTTGCGATGGAGATTCACATTCTGTACCCTGTGGGGCACGATTGTAACTTGTTTCCTTCCTTGAATTTAAATAGCGTTGCTTGAATTGTGCTATTTTATAAAAATGAAATTAAGAATGTCTACACAATATTTCGAGCTTCCTCAAGTGATCAACATCAGTTTGACAATAACACTGGTCAACAATGAAAAAAACAAACTTTTTTCTTAATTTCAGGTGTCTTCACTGTATTTCGGTGTGCTGAAGTTGAAACATCGCATCACGTAACATTTTGTCACTAATTGCATGCATGTAATCAAAAGTCGCAGCCTTGTAATTCATCGTCAAGTAAATGAAGCATCGTAGTACAGAAAAGTAGAAAGGTGGGAAGGGGTTACTACATTTTGGAATAGATGATCAACATGACCGTCATCTTGAAATCCGCCATATTGGATGGAGGCAACTTCTCTCGAATGACAAGTGGGTCATGGGACATATCAAAGAACACGAGAATGTTCCCATAAGGTTCTCCTCTTTTTTTATTTAATCTACCTGTTACGGTATCTGAGTTATTTTCACTGAAAATTTGCAGTACACGTGCTCATTTATACAGCAGCGCCTTAACCCCAACAAATATGACACATGGAATGGCTTTCTGGGAACATTATAATGTTAATCGATATGTCACACGATCCATTTGCATTTGGAAAAAGATACCTCCATCCACGTTAATACTGCATCCCAAAATGTATCCCCTTCCGAATATTCCATATTCTTTACTACAATCTTCCAGTTCATTATCGGTTTGCGAGAAACAAGGTTGTACCGGAGATCCATTCAGACATCGAGCTGCAAATTTGCAGTGACGATAACTCCGATACCGTACGAGATAGATCAAATGTGACACCTGAAATTACTTTCTGGCAACATTCTCGTATTGTTTGATATTTCACACAAATAGGATTACCAACATTTCTTGGAGAGAGAAACGGAAAATTTTAGTGGACATTATTAAATTTAACGAAAACTCAAAATCTCGAATTCCATTGGCTTCATTTGCTGTATTACCTAATACATAATTATCTTCAGATTTTGCCCTTGTTAACAATTTATCGTTTTTTGTATTACGAAAAAAAAAATCCTTGCACGAAAAGAAAAAGTTTATAACAATCTTTAATTCTGCTTCAATATCAGCTACTTCTAGCAACGATTTCTCACATCTGTTCATTTTAATATCATTTGAGAGAATATTATTTCTACGAATGCGTTTGAGTCACGAATAGAATTATATATCCTACAACTTTACTTATATTAGAGATTTTTATATTTTGAGCATTGCAAATGAAATGAACGTATATTGTATATTATCCTGAATTTCAAACACTTCAACAGCTGTATCAAAATTTAAAAATCTTAATTACTGACTTCCTAGAGAAAAAGCTTAATAATCTTGAACATTTATTGTTTCCACTGAAATAATAATTTGTGTTCAAATATGTCAACAGTTCCAAATAGAAATTACATTTTCGGGGTAATTTTGAAACTAATTTTTAACAGGAAAGTAAAAAACGGAAGAAAGTGTCTTACGGGTGAAATAAAAACAAGACGAAAAATAAAGTAAAAAAAAAACTAAAACTTACGGGGAAAACGTAAGACCTGGCAACCCTACACACGACTCACTTGTTATTTTTTAAAAAAATGTTCATCATCCGTGATGACGAATTTCAAGATGGTGGCGTAACTGATCATTTACTCCGAATGTAACCCTTTCCGACCATTTCACATTTGTATACTAAATTGCTTGACGATGTGTGAACTACAAGGCTGTACTGTGACTTTTTACTCACTTTGTAGTTACAAATATCGATACCGGTCATGAAAAATGGTGGGTGGTCATTTCTGAGAATGTCAGCACCCTAAATAACAATATATTTTGGACTCATTTTCAAAACAGTTTTCGTGACCCTTAATTTTGTTGACAAGTGCAATCAATAGAATTTAGTGAAAATGTCTGACTACTTTATTATCAATGTCTCCAAGTAAACCTTTTTTGTTTTTATCTTGAAATTGGATGGTGATATACATGCTGTTAGCAAAATTAATGTTGCAATTGCGCATATATTTCACTTTTGTACTAAAAGACTTTTGAACCACATTTCAGCAACAAGACATAAAATTAAGGAACGGGTCTTACATCAATTGTACTGTCAATTTGAAAGGAATGCAAAATCAACAGTGAATGGAAACCATTTTGATCTAAGGAATAACGAGCATTATATTTTTGTTGCAAGTGGACCTGCAACACCAGGTAAACAACTTTTCCGTCTCATTATTAATTCGCTATATTTACAGTATTTTTCCATGTACCATTTCATTTTTTTTCTCTAATGCATTTACAACATCAGCACTTTCCTAGACTTATTTCCTAATAAGTTGACGTGAAGGAACACCTGCGTGCGGAGAAAGGTCATCGCTATAACATAAGATAACCATAGTTAATATTTTATTTTTCTAGTTTTCATTCTTATAACACAAAAGCCATTATTTTCCTCCCTTGTTCTCTGGTGACCATACCTAAATTCCACCGTCACTACCACCAAACGTTACAGAACGTTATAGCTAAAACACAATACGTCTCGTGCACACTGCTCATATCTGTATCTCCGCTAACACAAGCGGTTACTACATCGTAACTTACAGATATGACTGCCACGGTATACTTTAATCAGGTGGATGGGTCTCCTTCACTACTCAGCAGCCTTATGGCGTTACCGCAAGACTTCGTTTAGTAAGATACAGCAAGGAGTATTAAGAAACCCCTTCATTTAATTGCCCTGCAATAAGCTTTTTAGTCACTATATTGTTTCCGGTTAGAGTGTGATCTACCACTATTACTAGTATTATTGTAACTACCACTGAGCATAACTTTACATTAACTAAGACAAATAATAAAAGTATATTAGTGCTAAACATAAGGAAATATTATAACAAAATCTATGCACGTACGATACACAGTACACTACAGATTCACTACAATGTTTTCAATTTCTTATGGTTTTTCGTGCCTTCATTGACAGAAAATCGTTTTGCTTTTTCTCATAGTTCGTGAACACAACACACTTTGTGATTTTTCTAACTTCACTCCCAAATAGAATGAGTCTAAGGATAATTCATATTCATTAAACCATTATCTTCATCTCTCACCATTCTTTTCAATAGGTGCTTCACGGAGGGCTATTTCCCAAACTCCTGGAAACAAGCAAACATTACTCCGGTTTATAGAAAAGGTGAAAAATCCTGTGTTAATTCATATAGACCTATATCCCTTCTTTCTGCCCTCGGTTTAATTTGTAAAAAAAATCATCACAGACAGGTATCAAAATCATGTCCCTCCATTTCTTTCTCCCTCACAGCATGGCTTTGTACTGAATGGATCTTGTGAAACCAACTTAGCTGTTCTACTGTCTGGCGCCACGGATGCTCTAGCAAATAGACAAGAACTTGACGTCATATATCTAGACTTTTCCAAAGCATTTGAAACCGTCAATCACAAACTTCTTACACACATGCTTGCTTCCAGATATCAAGTTTATATCAAATCAAGTTACCTTTGTTTGGTTCGTTATGTTATAAGAAAACCCCAAATGTATCCAAATTTAAAGGAAATAGTTGTCGAATTTGATTATAGTGAAAGTTGTTTATTTCCTGAATATTAATCAAACTAAAAACGGAGCAAAGAAAAGAAAATTATAATCAGTATGGTGGTTTAGGTACCGATGCCATATCACAGCAAGAAAACCGCCCAATCACCTTTGCAACAGTAAACAATTGAATTCACACAAACAAGCACCTTTGAAGAGGAACAGAAATCAAATAAATCACAATTCACTTACCACCCTGTAGCGAACATTTTGTAGTTTCGCTACACCTTTATTTCTCCAAAAGTTTCTGGTTATTTTTCATTGCCGTTTTTAGTGATTTTTTTATTTATATTTTGTGTAAAGATTTATATGAAAAAAAAAACTTTATTTTTATATGGGCCAGTTTAGTCACTTTGGACTTCGGCCCGTCACGATTTGTCCTTAGCTGTTAAGTGTTAAAATCCACACCCATGCCCCTGCCGGGACTCGAACCCGGGACCGTTGAGTCGATAGCCTACCGCCGCAGACCGCTCGACCACCCGGCCGGCAAGATTTATATGAAACCAAGAGTTGAGATACTGATGTTCGACAGAGCCGCCTTACGGAAAAAATGTAACTAAAGTGTGCTTGCCGATGTGAGAGACCTCGAGTCCTTGTAATTACTTGTGAACAACTAGGGGAAAGGTGTGTTCGATTTTGATATAGATATAGTATATTGGTTACGAAATAGAGTGTATCGTAATACTATTTATGAAGTCTACAATAATCTATGGATTCCTAATTACAATCCTTGTGGGATTTCCAGATCATCGTTTCTCGTGTACGTATTCGTCGAGATTTATTGCTGAGAATCGTCATTTTTGCGCATACTTTGGTAAGTGTGATTTTCCACATGTTGCAATTGCGTCGGGTTATGTAAATTCATCGTGTGAGAGAGAGAGAGTTATTTCGGGTGAAGTTTGTTCTAGAAGTCGTGGAAATTACTGCATCAATTCGTATTGTTGATATCGTTCTTGTATGAAGTTGAACATAGATTCGATCGTAGCGTGTTGAGTTTTGTATCGCTTATATCTATAAGCATCGTAGTGTATTTCTTGATAATATTGTTTCTAAAGTGTTGCTATTATCTTTTTGATTCATATTACCTCGATATCAAAAGGAATTATTCGTAAATTCCAATTTTCAGCTTTGTTCGTGAGCACGTGTTTAGGTTGACTGACGGCAGGAGGCATCGAGACCATTACCTTTTATCTTCGAGTATATTCGTGGGATTGATTCAGTATTTAGTATAAGTTTACTTCGTCGAGTTCTTGGTAGATTCCTATTTCTGGATCGTGGATTTATTTCGTGGAAGAGCGAAAACCACAAGAGGGAAAGCTAGGAATCCAAGTGATAAATTTTAAATACCGAGTTGGATACATTGATTATCCGGAATTGCAGTGTAATTATTTGTGTGTTAGTTCTATATTTATTTAATAGTGTATTTATCGTGTATATTTGGATATGTCATCATTTCTATGATTCGTTCAATCGATCTGTTAGGTCTGATTACAACCTATAGTGCGATAGGTTTAATTTGTATGAAAATTGGTGAGTTCTGTGAATCTGACCAAATTATTAGATCACATTATATTTTTATGGAAAATGAATTCTAGTTTTGTTTTTGCAGTTAATATTCAACTTTCTTACCTATCCTATAGTGGAAGCTTTAATTGTGGGGTCCCTTAAAGGATGCTCCACTTTGTATCAACTACTCTTGTCGGCTATTCTTATTATAGTGAGTTGCTGGATATTTTCTGTGAGAGGATATTTTCCTCGAACCGGAAATAACTGGGAACTTGTAGTGGTAGGGGTGGCTGCCACGAAAAGAGTTGTTACAGTCCTAACATGTTATAAGTTCGAGTTCTGACTGTCGCACAGAGAAGGGTTGGGATGGACTTCTAGGTGTCTTCAGCCAAGCCACACGTAATGTCCACTTGATACAAGTCACAAATACTTCGATTTCACCTTCTTATGGACGCTTCTATATTGAACTGGCTGCAACGAAGCTCTGTCTGTCGCTCTCTGCTCTTTGTGTGTCCTAACGCCAGTATTTATTGTCTTTATTTTGCGGCCTGTAATATTTTTAATCTCTGGTCACTAGATCACATTTAGGAGGTCATGCCTCTCTCTTTATTATTAGTCTTTGACATCCTTTTGCCAACACTTTTAGCTCTACATCCATATGTAGGATATTTGGTTTAACTGTTAACTTATTTTGATGTTCCTTTTCTTTGAATTTTATATTTATTTTTTTCCACTCATAGGGGAAAACACTTTACATTAAAAATACGAAAACTAGGGTTTCTTTTCTTTCTGTGATATTTTGAGAAGGAACTGGGAAGGTATTATAATTTTCTTTTCTGTTGCTCAAATTTGCATAATACAGATTTAGTATACACGGACCCCTCCTTCAGCTTCTAACATCATATTTGACTGGCAGAGAACAACGTGTCGTCTTCCCTGGTTGCATATCCAAGTGGCTCCCCATGCTTTAAAGAAGCTCCTTAGGGCCAGTTTTATTTTTCCTCTTCATTGATGATTTATGTGAGCAGATAGATAATTCCTGCTCTGTACTTCTTTACGCTGATGACTGCAAAATTTATAAGACAATTAAATCTACAGAAGATACTTTCTTCCTTCAAACCGCTATAGATTCTGTTGAAATGTGGTGCAATCATTGGTTGCTGAAAGTCAATCCTTGCAAAACTGATGGAATGCGTTTCTCAATCAAAACCCATAACACAAAATGTACGTACACATTAGCCTCATCTAATATACCATGGGTAGACCATTACAAAGATCTGGGTATCTTATTTGATGAAAAACTCAATTTTACTCTTCACATTGAATTCGTAACTTCTATAGCACTCAAACTTCTTGCACTTCTCTACAGGTTTACCAATATTAAAGATTTCAGAGCTCTTCGGTCATATTTTCTCACTTGTGTACTTCCTACTATTGAATACTGTTCATCTATCTGGTCTATGGCTTGTGAAACCAACTTATCTAAATTGCACAAAATTCAAAATTTGTTTATCCGCATTGTACAACACAGGGTACCTAACCTGCAACACAAATCTAACGTAGACATTTTGAACTCCCTTTATTTAAAAATGTAGACACACGAAGAAAACTAAATGACTTAAAATTTCTTTATAAAATAATGCAGGGCACACTCAGGACCAACAACGACCTTCTTCCCCTTTTTAACCTAAGAGTACCCAGACACAATTCTCGTTCACAACATCATTTCTACCTCTCAAAACCGAGATTGTGTTTGGTCCAGCGATCTCTTGTATACAGATTATCACATTTTTACAATACTCTTCTTTTGCCACCAGATTTCTGCCTCAGTAAAAGTAAATTTCGCAAGGCTTGTTATATGAATCAAGAATGAATGTTGAAAAAAACTGATCTTATTTCCTATTATATAATTGTTGTTATTATTATTTTTATTGCTATACGGTATCACTTTGTTACAAGAACGGTGTAAAATGGCTTTTGCTGTATCCGTGCTAACTTCAAATAAATAAATAAATTGTAAATATGATACTAGGCCCTACTTGTATGTTTAATCAATTTACTTTCATTCTTATTGTACCTTTCAAACTCCATGTATCTTAGTAGTATTATATTTCGTGGCATGTTCTATGCCGTTGTATTCCATGTGCCATTTATACAGTCTGAAATTATAAAGTTCATTTCAACATGTTTCACAGCATTTCGCTGCTTCCACAGAAAACATTAAGCACTCGACACTACTTGTATAATAAAGAGGAAGTTTTGAAAAGGCAGAAAGGAGGACAACACTATACAAAAACGACTGCACCCCTCGTGACATGTGAATACAATATTTATGAAGTACAGTATTTCCCGCGTGCATGATGTGATTATTCAGTTTAAATATTTCATGCTTATTTTTGCTAATCTCGGTGCTTTAGTTCATAATGGTCACACAATAAAAAGTGCATTCAGACAATTCTATCAGATTCCAGTACGATCCAAACCTTGTTTATATTTTATTCACACATCGAAATGGATTTGCGATAAATGACTGTAGGGTAAAATGAAAACTCTAGGCAAATAGTATGTGTTGTCAAATAAAAGAAGCTTATAACATATCAAATGTTTGAAACTTCTTTATCCACGTCATTGTAAAAATGCAACTGCCCCCTTTGTGTATGGAAACCTTTAATTAAAACAAAGAACAAAGTTCATAAAATAACTTGGAACAAGATGTTGTAAAGCACCCTGGGAACTGAAGATATTTGTGTAGAAAGTAGTTATTCTAAGAAAATGCGTTCTTATTCTGAAGTGTAACGGAACGTTAAAAACACGAACGGAGTATAGGAATGTAATTTTCTCGGACTTAAAAATAAGTGCCATTGTGTAGTCATTAACGTTGCTCTGCCTTTTTATTTCTTACAGATGGCGTGAGCTATCATTGAAGAAATGTCATTCGTACGAGTGATTCTCGGGTTTTAACAGCCTTCAGGAAGTAAAGTCTTCAGGAGGTGTTTCAGATCCAGTACTCTAAACGTGATAGTGTTATGAACTACGAGTGTGTGGACTTTACACGCTATCTCAATGTTAAGTAACGCAATGATACAATATTTTCTCTTATTTCGGCTGAATTGTTTTTATTGTGAATACTGTAGTAACTGATCTATATGATATTATGTGAATAAACAAATGTTAATATGCAATCAGTTGTAAGCAATATACGGAGACAGCGTTCATAATCCATTTTCTCCAACCATGAAGTGACACTTTTTGTGTTCAGTACTGAAGATGAGAAAGTGGCTAAGTGATAAAGTGCTAACCTTTTGAAGACAGTATCAAATTGACACCAGTTCGAATCCATAGTCATGTTTTATTACATAAGCGCTTGTTAACGATAAAGGAGTAACTTCTCTTGATAAAATGACAGTTGCTAAAGAATTTATAAATAAAGCATCAAACTACCTCTATGTACGTCACAGATTGAAATAAATCGAAGATGCTTTGACCTTACAAAGGTTAGTGCGAGAATGATATGCAACAAGAATGTTGATGTTTAAGCAGACCTTATTTCCCTGAATTTTCCTTTTTCTTGCTCTGCGTGTCACAGACACAAGATATAACAAGAGTTTAGAAATAATCTGAAAACGTAATACTGTCTGTAGTATAGTGGATACCATCTTGAAATCCACTATATCGCATTCCGGTCGTTCTACAAGTAGGAAAGAGTTCATGGTACATCCCATTGGGCCAGAAGAGTCTCACAAAAGCAGTGGTGACATTAGTTTTAATATATATTTATTAGTTTTAAAGTTAACAGTGAACGCTAACAAGCTGCTCTCGCTATCAGGTAACAGAAACTAGTATTCCGTTCCTTAGAGGAACGAATTGAATATAAATGCAAATCAGACTAATTTATTTTCACAATTACGTACTTTGAGTATTATTGTAATCATCCTCAACGGACAGCCGTCAATTTTTGTGGAAGACAAATCTCAAATATCCAAACGAATAGAGGTAGCATATAATTATTACAAAATTTTTACTTCTTTCAACATACTTCTGATATTTTACACTATTTTTCATCCTTAAATTACTCATGCACAAACAAATATATATATATATATATATATATATATATATATATATATATATAAAATGTGCTGAAGAAGCTATCAGGTGGTACGCGAAAAGTGTTCCCAAGAAATCTGATTGTTTTCCGTTGAGGATGACTACAATTAATATTCAAAGTATGTAATTGTGATAATACATTCGTTCTATGTGCAATAATAATTATCTTTTTTAAATTAACTCCTTTTTTACATTAAATAAATATAAAAAAAAGTTTACAACCAGCTTTAAAAATCCAGGAAGGGGGAATGCCCCTCTCCTTGGCACCCTCTGCAGTCGCCTATGAGTCTCGTAAAGATTATTGTTTATCATACAATTATTTGTGTAAAGACACAAGGACACACATCATTATCTGTTGTTCACAATGTTCTGACCACCACAAAAGAAGAATGAGAATGAATATCAAAATGCATCAAATAAAACTAAAAGAGGTCGGTAAGTTCTTATTTAAACCAGTATTTATTGCATTCAACTACAAGCTAGATCTGACTTCAAGAGATTATTTCTAAAACAGCTAGGACGCAATTATACATATTGCACAAATAATTTTTTCCTCAGTTTTCGACAAAAAAGTTAGTTACAAAAAATCATACATTGGCTTGTAGAAGATATGTCTAGTATTAAAGTTACAAAACAAAATATTTCTTCCTAATACTAATGCACATTAATACCAGGTTGTTCCGAAATAAATGGTCGAAATGAACGAATTCCCTCCCTGCCCTCTATTATATGGTGCCCTACTATCCGTTGAAGATCACAGCAACTGGAAATCATCATGCCATACGAAGTGCAACTGCAGGTGTCAAAGTTCACGTTACAATTCTCTGTGCAACTTGTTGGAACAGCGTAATTTATGTGATTTTGTTGCATATGTTCAAATTGAGACGTACGACTGCAACGTATCATTGTATAGTGAGTGTATGGGGTGTACATTCAACTGTGGTATAGATAGTGTGGTTCGCTGGTTTGAAAAATTTTGTTCCGGGGATCGGAGTCTCCAAGATGAAAGAAGTCGCAGGTCAAGGGTGAATAACGACGTTTTAAAGGCATGTGTGGGTGAAGGCAAATCCACACACCATGCTAAGGGAACTTGCCTGATAGTTCAACTATTTTCGACCATCCACAGTAAATAGAGAAAGTAAAACAAATGAAATATTGGGTCCCGCATGAGCTGACCGAGCATAACACACAACAGCGGATGGACATATCCAATAACCTGTTGTTGGTTCATCGTTACAATGAGCCTTTACCTGATTGTATTGTGTGTGCGATAATCGCAAGAGTAATAGTGATTAGTCGTTGGTGAAACCCCCAAACCATTTTGAAAACCAAAATGAATATCACAAAACGTTTTGTCGTTATCGTGGTGAGGTGAACAGCTCTGGGTGTTGTTGATTAGAAGTTCTTTCTTCCTGCTGAAACCATTACCATTGACGAATACGCACAGTTGTGTGGAAAAGCACCCGCCTAGGTTAATAGGAAGGGTCCTCTGTTCTCAGTAGACAACACTAAACTTCACGTGGCAAAAATTAGGAAACAGAAGCTGAGTGACCTGAGGTACAGATTATTCCTGTAACCTCCATATTCACTGGACGTAGCTCCAACAGACTACCATTTGTTTATGTATCTAATTCACTTCCTGAAAGACATCGTAGTCAGAAACGGGAATAAGGCAGAAAGTGCCTTCCGAAACTTAGGAATTGTATTGCGAGTCTGTAAAACGTTGACAGAGATGTGTTGCTGCAAATAGAGAAAATTATAAATGAAGCATGCAGTCGTATGACATACGAAAACGTCAATATATGTCCGAACAACCTGGTTTTATATATGTTCCCAGCAATATGAAATAAGAAATGACCATGTACAATAAAATTTACAATATTTTTCACAATAATAATATAATTTTCAAGGTTCTTTTTGACACTCAAAGTGGCATGCTTTCTTGTATGTAAAAGGAATTTGTAAGCAATGCAGTAACATAACTTAAGGCACTATTACATTCTTAATACAAGTCTTATTTAATCCAGCTTGTGAGCTTCACCAAATTCCAGTCATGAATTCTATTTCAGTAGTCCTACGAGACAGAATTTTGTTACTATACTGTCAAAATAATTAGTTTAGTAGTACTCTATATGATTAGGCTAGATTAGGTCTTTCAATCGGCTTCTAAACAGAGGAGTTTGACCATAGGAAAGCATAACCAAGATTATGGACGTGAGAAACAATTACACAGAACACCTATAAAACATGTAATTACTATAGATAAATATCACGGAACACATATAACAAGTATTACATATGACACTGATAAAACAGTGTATTCTATAAAGTAATATTATGTATTCTACATCTGCCCTAATTTCTGAGAAAACTGCAATCTCATCTTTACACAATTTCTGAAGCGAGGAAAATGGAAACACATTGGTCCTTGTTATTTTTTAATAGTCCAAGTAGAGCATTTATGTGCTAGTACCGAAGTGAAAAACAGAAAATATCTGTAAACATATCCAACACTTATGGCTTCAACTTGGGACTTCCTTGTAACGACATAGCGTAGTTCTGCGTTGCCGTAGTAATTAGCCGTAATAAAACACTTTTCTACATAAACTTAACACACACTACAACAGTCATTTTGCATTTTTCTTTGATTAGAAACAATTTTGTCGTCATTTTGATTGCCTGTTTCGTTACCGTCTCGTTTATCCTTCTCATTAGCAGCATTATGACTATTTGCCTCAACATTGCTGCCAAGCTCAGTAGCGTTATTTTCTATCTCAGTGTTATCTTCGTTGATATCTTCAGTTATTACTTCAAGTGCGGGTCGAATAACTACATTTGCGTCATCAGGATAATAAATTTCTATTTGCTGTCCATCAACCGTCTCTACCTTGCATATTACGACTTCATGAATTGTGTTTTCCGTAATATTTTCGTTTGGTACTTCCAGAACATCTGAATCTACTTCACGCACTACAACTTCATCCACTGCCTTGTCCATAATATTTACGTTTGGTAATTCCACAAGATTTGACTCTCCTTTACGCATTTCAACTGCATGCATGGTCTCGTCCATAATATTTTCGTTTGGTAATTCCACAAGATCTGACTCCACTTCACGCATTACAGCTTCATGCAATGTCTTGTCCATAATATTTTCGTTTGGTAATTCCAGAACTTCTGAGACGATTATCTCTTCAACTTCAGTTGCAACAAATTCAGCGTTCTCGGTTAATAACAAAGAGTTTTCTGCTTTTAACATTTTCTCCTTTTCGTAATCATCTACGCTTTCTGATTTCTCTGTTCTAGTTACTTCCAAAAACTCACGTAATGTCAGTTTCTCTTCCAGTTCCTGAGAACCATCTTGCAAAGACAATGGTTCATTCCTATTGACAGGTTCCTCTGCATGTACATCTGCCACTGTTGCAATTGTAACTTTGCTTCCATCTGCAGCACCTTTCGATGACTGATCTAAACTTTGGATCAAGCATTCTTGCTCGTTTCCAGTTTGTTCATGTTCATAGTCTTCAGGTGTGTTCCTTGTATGCTCCTTCAATGAAGACTGAAATGAATAAGGTATTGTTTCATCGTCCACACTATGCAATTCATCAACTGCAACTTCACTTACTGATCCAGAAGTTTCCGCTGGATTTAGTGACTCTGACTCTTCTTCACTGTGAATTACTTGTTTTTCTTCTGTAGTATTATTCCTAAAAGTACAAGTTACGTTGTTTACATTTGCATCTTCAACAAGCTGTTGTTGCATTGGAGGTGGTGGTTCTTCATGGTTTATATCTACAAGTGTTCCTTCACTTTCATTTGTAATCTGTTTATCAATATGATACTCAGCTTCAGAGCAAGTTGCTATTGTAACAGTAGAATCATCCATGGAATTTAATCTATGACTTTCTGTGACTGGTTTTGTTTCAGATTTTATGTTATTATTGGAGTTTTCTGCAACTTCATTTCTTAAACCATTTTCCAGAGAATTTTTTTCTATCAAAATTATCTCTTTGTATGTCATCATTTCAGATTCTTTTCCTATCGTTTTTGTTAACGTGTGTAATGCCACATCTTCCTTATTCTCGATGTTTTTTGTCCAACTATCACTACCTTCTCCAATTTCGAAGTTTGATCGTTGATCACGGTAGTTTTCAATATATACAGACGTGCCTTCTGTAAGATATTGATTTTCACGTGCTTCCTGATCATATTTGTCACTTATATCTGCAGATCTATCTTCAGTGAACTTACTACCTGAGTGTCCTACACTGTCACTTCCAGAAGAATCTTTTAATGATGATAATGTGCTGCTGGTATCATCCGAATCGAAATTAATGCTATCATTCCTTTCCAACCTACTACCTTTCTTTCCATTTTCCAATGATTTACCAAAAATTTTAGAATCTGCTTCAAGACGATTTTCAGTATTTGAACCCCTTCCATCATCACCATTTAATACAGCATTATCAAAGTCAGTCCGCATTTCCTGCCAGGTTTCTTCAACTTGTTCAGCAATTTCATTTCCCTGACTCTGATACCCATTACTGATATGCTCGTTCAATGCAAGTGGTTCCGAGCTGTTCAATCTCTTCTCAATGTACTTTGAAATATGCAAAACTCCCCAATGTGGGGAAACAATATGAAGATTAGAACCACTTATTTTTCTGTTGATGTGCGAATTTTGAAATTCAGCAATTTGAGAACAGCAAGCCAATTCAGATGCCGAACTGGATTCAAGTAACCGATCCCAATACTCATTTCCAGGTAAAGCATTCGAATTCAGTGGATACATTATAACAAGTAACTTGTTGCAATTTTCTTCATTTAAATTTGCTATGCAAGTTCGCTTCGAGAAACTGAATTTAATTTTTGTTTTAGCCGCTGAAATATAAGTATTGTTCCTAAGATTTTCAGAAATATCGTTTTCGTCACAACTGAAATGAATATCTGAGATATGATTAAGATCAAGTAGCTTACAACTATCAGCAAAAGCTGCAACAAATATATCCTTCTTCTGTGAGGAAAGGTTTAGGTTCTGTAAGGGAATGTGAATATATGCATCTTTTTCAACTTGTTTCCCTCTTTCATTTACCTCTAGTAATAACGTCTGAGCTAAATACATAACTCTTCTCCTGTATATATCAGTGTTAAATACTACATTTCTTGGTAGTTTCGCATAATTGGGCAAATCCGAAGAAGAAGAAACTTCTTCGAAAGTTGGAAGATATTTTTTGTTGTAAAACTTCGACCATATCTGTTTTACTGAAAAATGTGGATTGCTAATTTCGCCGTACCCATTTATTACCGTATTTTGCCCCTCGGTTATCATAATATCTTCCCAGTCCATGACATTCTTTTTATCCAATCTAGGACATGGCACACCAACAACAAATCCATTTGGTTCTGTCGTGAAATCTTTGATACAAGAATTCTCATCTTGTTTAGTAATTACTTTGGGAGTTACGAATATACTTGGACAGGACACTGCAAGCAACGCAGAGAGTTTAATTTCCTCATAACTTAAACAGTCCCTAAGAACCAAAGGAGGTTGTTCGTTATCGTTACCTATCTTTTCCCATCCACCTTTACCACGTGTACCGTTTAAAAGAAGATAATTATCAGAAGTTCCATGAAACACAACAGCACGCTTTTGTAGAAGTCTCTGAACAAAGTCAATAAGTGTCATATTTTTGTACACAGTTTTCTCTACTTTGCTACCATGTTGCTTTTTAAAATTTAGAAACTCACACAAAAGTACAAGAGCTGATTCATGTAGAAAAGGATAAGAGTCATTAATATATTGCTTCAAGGTGTTTATATTGACTGTTTTGTCCTTCAATAAACGCTCACAACAAACTGTCTTTACCGGGAAGCGGTGAGGGAATGCTGCACTTTTATCCACAAGTTCATGCACAGACACTGTGTATGGAGGACCTGCATCCTTGCAGACAGAAAGGTATTCCCTCACAAGAGATGACATCATTGACTGTCTTTCATCCATATTACTAAAGTACACTTTCAAACTGGTTCAACATTCCTTCCACGATAACACCATGTTTTGTTCTGTAAAGAAAATAAGAAGTAAATAAATCGAAAAGTATACCCACAAATTTATATGTAGTTTAAACAAAAAGATAAACACACAAAAATAATGGTTATTTTGATTGCACTACGTGTTACCATTTTGCATAAAATAAAATAAAAAGATAGAACTCGATCACCTAGGAACGCCAAACGAAAAATGCAGAACATTTCGTGAAGTCCACTGGACTTCGTCAGAGATTTAAAAGATAAAACTCACTTATAGACAGGGTGTGAACAGGGGTGTGGTTGGGAGTAAACTCACCATGCTTGAATCCGCTCCTAATCATACTCCTGTTCACTTTTCTCTGTAGCCCCGCTAACGCTGTCAGACGACTGACGGCTCAAGATAGGCGCCGAAGGTTCTTTATACGTCTGCTCAGTGGTGGCTAGAAAGTGGCTTCCACCGTGTCGTCTTAGGGATGGCAAACACTGTCGCCTGCCGATAAGAGGGCAAATATCAGCGATCTACGGATGGCCCGAAGGTGGTACCTCACCATTAGACCTAGCTTTACGGTGTTTGACCTTCAATTGTTTTACGAACGTTATCAACTCTGAAGCTTAGCGACAAGTCTGTATGTTTTTGAAAATAACACTACGATGTCCGTATAATGTAATATGTTGTACGAAATTTTGAGCAAATTGTCTTCAAGATGTTGTAGCTGCTTTCCCGTATTGGAATTATGGCATGATAATGATCTTTTTAAAGTATAAGAGAAAACAGCACGACTCAATTGGTAAAGGAATTGTACCCGTGGGAGAGGAAACTGTTAGCGTTCGGTTTATTAAATTTATTAAACCTTTTTAAGTAACTTCACTTTTTTCTTTATATTTACAAAGAATTGTTCCATTTGGATTCATTTTTTAACATTTTACAAAATTGTAGGATATAAGGTTAGAAAATTCATGTTAGTATATATATATAACGAAATTTTAGAAAGTTCATTAACATAGGTTTTACCTCTGAACTATCTGACGAAGTCCAGTGGATTGCATAAAATATTGTGGATTATTAATTTTTGCGTGTCCTATGGGATTTTTTATTTTTAAGAAAAAGAGTGTGTAGCTTATAAAAAAAATATACCGAGAGTACTGCTTGAAACATAAAATTAATGTAATATGTAATAAGACTAAAGGAAGAACTTAGTTTCAAATGCGACTAACCCATAGCCAATAAAAACGTGATTACTTCTGTGAGGGAAGAGGAGACAAATCCTTATTGAAGGCATGTTTCAGTCCCCTATGTCACTGAGCTCTTCAAATATAAACACATATTGCGGAGAAAACATTGTGATCTTTTTTTCAGGATATTGAATTTTGTGAGATGTAGTAAGTGAAGTATCTGCACACGGCGGGGTTTATTCAGGCACAAAGATTTCCTCCATTACTTCCCAGTCGCATGTCTTATGAGTCTGCCGCCAAACTTTGTTTAGCATACAACAGCACGTAGTATTACGGGTTTCTCTTCATTAAACAATTTTTGTTAATATATTTCTCTAGTTAATATATTATTTTAGGATAAAGTATGCGGCACGACAGTCTAATTAGTGACCAAACTACGGAAGTAATGTAATGTGAACCTTCATAGATTTTCTACAACATTTTCAACTTCCTTGTGGATGATAGAAAATCATCTCTCCTATTTTTAAGAGTTCTACAGTAAAATATTATGCAAAAGACTTCGTGATTTTTCTAACTTCAGTCTCTCTCACACACACATATCTCCGAGAAAGTTAATTGCACTAACCCTCTTGAGACATTCTTTTCACTGCTACCTTCCATATTCTATAACACTAGTTCATACTATTTCGCATGGTTTCAAAGGAATGATTGTTCATAGTTTTTAGATACAAGTGCTCTCATTAGCCTTTAACGATCTTTCGAACTCTGAAGGATGAACTCTATCGAAACGTACTTTCCTCCCCTGTTTAGTGTGTCCAAGGTACTCGTAATTTATTTTACCCATATCACATAGCAGCATAATTTGGTAACAACTTTAAAAGCAGCAAACAAATAACAGTGTCGGTTATCATTTTCTTATTTAATAGACTAAGTGGTTTTTAAATTATCACTCAAATCATTGTCTCTGAATTGCATTTCTTCACAAAAGCTACTGTTAATCTAACTCGTGGACTCAAATTTTAGTCGGATCATGCAGTAACTTAAAGATTTTATGTCAAGTGTATTTTTCGCTCTGGTTTTTCTTTCATCATTTATTCTTTCAATACCACACTACAGTTTTTACCAGTGTTTGAGTTATGCAATTTTCATAGAGAAAAAACAATTGCTGGGATACGTAGAATACCGCAGTGAAGCAGAAATGTTCTGTCATTCCTTTTTCTTTTCGTTTTAAACTGCAAAAATATGAAAGATCATGTTCAGCCTTCGCGGACACTCTGTGCGGACTTTGCGAGGCTAAGAACCGTTGTTTTAATGCGGTGTTTCTTTCAGGTAAAATGCTCTGGGGGTGTATTTTGAAACTGTAGAAGGGTGAAAGAGAGGGCTTAATTACTGTGCGAATTAACGGGGGTAAGGGGCAAATCTCCACTGTAAGTCTGCATCTGTACGCATGTATAATATTAAATTCATCACGTTATTTTCTTAACAACAAATTGTAAAAATTCCTTAATTCGCATACTGGGGAGCCATGCAGTGGGAGCCACGCACTACGATGGGTAGGAAAGGCTCCTCAGGAAAAAATAGTGGAAGATATATAAGAACATATAGAAAGGAATGGGCGAATTATCTGGATTATGTTGACACTAAATTAGTGAAACGTTGCGTATCTACTATATATGAAAAATCATGCATAACACCCCACATTTATGCAACCATCATAAACAAAAACCTAGTTTATCCGGACTTGATGAGACGATCGTTCCACATAAAGGAATATCAGGATAAAGCAAATTTATGATATTTTTTATGCTATACGCGCCTCCAAATGCAGAAATACAGTAACAAAATGATTTATTTTACAAAAGACAAACTAAATTTTAATAAATTGAAAACAAATACAGTACAACACTGCATATTTACACTGCGAATAACTAACTCGACGCTCTCACCTGTACACGATAAATAGGTATTTTAAAACTGGCGAGAAACTAGCTTTTTTCGAAAATCTTTCCTGATAAACCGGAGATCCGGATGTTTTAGTGTTCTAATATTCTATTGATCTCTCTCAGACACATACATATAGAGGTAGAGTGCATTTAGAAAGGTTTGTTCCTTCGAAAAGACATTACGTCGACTTATTATTATTATGATTATTAAGAAAACAAAATATTTTGTAAAATCAAAACTAAGTAAGGACAGGAAATGGAACAAAAAATATGCAGAAATATGAAAGTTGGTTAAGAGTAAGTACAACGATGCTCGTAATATTATGACGTATACAAGTTTCAATGTTACGTAAGCAATTATACCATTTCAAATTCTCTTGTTAATAAAGTTGATACGATAAGAGATCTGGGTATGATCTATGATAGAGACCTAAGATTCGAAGAGCACATACATAAGGCTGTACAGGGTGCTAGAAAACTTATAGGATTCATTTTTAGGCAATGGTATATCTGTAAGAAAGGTAGTTCTTATGTTCATCTTTATAAATTGTTAGTTAGGCCAAAACTTGAATGTGCCTCTATTGCCTGGTATAGTATAACGAAAACCTTGTGTAACAATCTGGAGTTAACTCAAAAATACTTCGTCAGGATACTATGTCTCAAGGTGGGTTTACCATACTATGCACATACCTATGACTATTGGTTAAAATACTGGAATCTTGAAACCCTAAATAAACGAAGGAATTGAAATTGAAATGGTCTTTATTGAAGCGGGCGAGGTTCAGCCTATGGCTGCTCTGCCACCTAACCCTTGTCAAAATAAGAGTATGGTTACAATATTACAATAAGAAAAAAAGAAAGAATAGTGCACATTAGCCACTAATAAGGGCAATACAACAATAATAGAATTACATGATATATATAATGTTAGTAATATAAGGGAAATACGATACAAAAAAAAAGAATGATAAAAGAATAATGCACAATAATGATAATGATAATAAACAATCCTATATACTAAATGCACTCTCTCTCTCTCTCTCTCTCTCTCTCTCTCTCTCTCTCTCTCTCTCTCTCACACACACACACACACACACACAGATACAGTCACCCAACACACACATTTTTTTTATTGATGTCAACAGTTACATATCTACCAAGGTAAAAAAAGACGTTACAAATATATAATGATTCTAATTACACAATACCAATGAGTGAAATTGTCAGTTTGGGTCCTAAGAGTTTGAGCTTAGTAATTGCTTCCGATGGAGGAAATGTTTGACCATATATTTAAACGCACTGTAAGTGGTAGAATTTGTAATATTGATTGGCAGAGAGTTCCATGTTTTTGCTGCTGAAACAGAAAATGAACCAGCTGTTTTGCAGAGTCTGAAACGGGGGACATTAAGGGCGTTACTATTACGTTTGTGTAGTGATGAACAGTTCTACGAGGGTTAAGTTTATTTGCTAGATAGAGGGGAGATTTATTTTTTAAACGTTTAAATATTAAACAACAATGGTGCAAGTTACGTCTCCTTGACATAGTAAACATATTTTCATTATTCAATTTTGGTAGTACATGTTCCGATCTATGAAATCCAAGGCTAAATCTTACGCAGGCATTTTGTATTTTTTGTATAGATATTGCCTTACTCAAGGTTAAGCCCGGTCCGTAGACTACATTACAGTAATCGAAAAGAGATGGGATAAGGTTACGGACAAGATAGAATTTAGTCTCTTTCGTGAAGTATTCGCGTAGTTTATAACGATACCGCAGGGTTGACAGAGCTTTTGTACACTGGGTGGACACAGGAGAGCTCCAGGTAAGATTTTCGTCCATCTGGACTCCTAGATTTCTGACCACCTTGGAATGTGGAATATTTACGTTCATTATGTTCACTTTAATTTCATCAAGAAATATATTCTTCAGGTTATTTTTTGTTCCTATGATCGAGAATGTACATTTTTGAGGGTTAACTAGTAACCCATTACTGACGCACCAATCATTAATAGCTTTCAGATCTTTATTAAGAAGTGTCACTTTTGTATTTAATAGACTGGGTGGAGACGAGATAAATAATTGTGTATCATCAGCATAAGAATGGACTTGAGAATGCTTCAATGTAAGAGGTAAATCAGAAGAGTAAATTGAAAAAAGTAAAGGATCTAATATAGAGCCTTGTGGCACACCATTATTAATTTTAGCTGGTTCAGATAGTACCAGTCCGGAATTTTGTAACATAACTCTTTGTTCTCTGTTATAGAGATACGATCGGAACCACGAGAGAGTAGATTTCGCTACATTGTAATAATTAAGTGTGGCTAAAAGTAAATCGTGTTGCACTAAATCAAATACTTTTGTGAGATCAAGCAGAACTAGTACAGTAACATAAGAGGAATTAATTGCTTGTAACATTTCGTCTGTAACTTGTAATAATGCAGTAGTAGTGCTATGGTGCCTGCAAAAACCGAACTGACTAACAGGTAGTAGATTGTGTTTAGTTACATATTTGTAAAGTTGCTGATACACAATTTTTTTCAATCACTTTCGACAAGATAGGTAACATACTAATAGGCCTGAAGTCTTTTAGAGATTCCACTTTTGGTTTTTTCGTAACTTTTGCTTCCTTCCAATGGCTGGGAAAACAATCATTATTAAAATAAAAAATATATAATGTGAGTTAATGGTGATAGAACAAACGGAAGTGCTAAGTTCAATGATGCACTGTTCTTAGCAAAAATACTATCAAATAAATACAATTGCGAATGTGTATTAAAAACATTGTATTCAAAGTGCCCTTGTACAGCACTAGAAGTACTAATCTTATAACAACAGTCAACAAGGACCATGCCATTTTAAACAGAATAATGTCACATTTTAACGACTTGAAATATGATTTTAATTCAAAATATATATTGACGAAATAAAAGTCTGATTCTTACATTTTTATCTGTATTTTAAAAGTAATCATGACGTTGTAAGATATTCGTTACTATCATGCATTTTAACCATCTAATATCTAAATATCTACTATTTTAACAACGCAACATATTTTAATCTATTTATTATTATTACTTAGGTATTTACACTTTTGTATGTTGTGTTATCTGTACCTGTAACTAGCACATATCACCGTGTTCTTAGTATATTGGATTTTAAAAGGGGGGTTCACACTTTTAAACAGTGATTGCATTAGAACCCTTTCATTATTGCACATTATTTTAATATAGTACTCCCACAGGCTATTTTATAGCATGGATGGAAAAAGTTCCAAACAGTCCCGATAGCAGGTAATAAACCTTTTCCATTTGTTTCGCTGTAGTTCAGACCTTTTATGGCCTCGCTAAAAGTTATGCTTGTCACTGTTGTCCTACTTTGATGGGAATGATGAGTTATCTGTTACGTCTGCGCTCTGCTATGCCGCAGCTTTTCTTTCCGCTTCACGTGTTTGCTTTAGAATTATAGATGGGGTCGTTCCATGTCAAATCAACATAATTTTAAGTATAAATCTACCTCACCATCTCAGATTTCAATGATTTTTGGTACATGAGTTGCATATGAAAAATTCAAAATTTAGTTTTCGAAATATAAATTACTAAAAAATCGAAAAATTGCCAAATTTTGACACACCTTGTACACACACAAAAAAAAAAAAAAAAAGACAAAATATTTAACTTAACTAACCCAAAGAAAACTTATCTAACTTATTTGCTAACGGTTTGAATGATCTGGGTGTGTTCCTACATAGTAGTCAAATTTTAATATTTTGTTTGAAAATGTATCATTTAAATTGTACCAAAATAAATGAAATTGTAACAAAATGGAATATATACTCTCTCTGGCTCTCCTCTGTACTCAATTTGACATGCATTATTCATCTTTAGAATGGTGTAAAATGGCGACACAGTATGCACGCACAAAAATGTTTATTAACATGTCAACCATAATAAGCATCATAGCCTTGTGCTAAGCTGTTTGGAAGCGACAATATCTAACTGATGTTACAGCCAATGGCAAGTAACGCACGGGAATAGGCTAACTATTATTTTATAAAAGTCTATTCTAAGTCGTTTTTATTTGCAACATTATCAGCTACTTATTTGATTGTGCTTTGTCCAGAGAAGTTGAACTTTGATGGAAAGAATGGGTATATTATTTCGATCCGTACAACAACAGATGGTAATTATGCTATTTAGAAAAAGGTGAAGCTCAAGCTAAAATGAAAATTACGTTTCTTCACCCATCAGGACCATCTCCTTCTTTCGCTTATCCCTCAGTACCTGATCCGCTCTGGATTTCTTCAACTGATGTAATTTGTAAAGTCCATCTCATCACGTCAACTGGCCGAGCTTACACTCTACCAGAAGACGTAAAGAAGATGATTGAAGAGAAATTTGAACAGTCCCTTGACTCAAGAAAAGATCAACAAACTTCAGTTAGCAGCAAGCATTTTTCAAGATACTGCGTTCATTTGTTTCAAACCAAACTGCTATAACCGAGGTTTCGTTCCTGTTCATTGCAAATTCATTCATTATTTAAGCTTTTAAGCTACCATATTGTTTCGAAAATGCAGACCTAGCAGAACGATAATCATTATCATAATTTTTGTTGGACATCTGTTTAAAAGGAACGTTGTCAACTATTTTCTAAACACATGCTGAAAGTTTATTTACCGTATCAGCTGACCTAATGATGATCCCAAACTGAAACTTCGGGAGATGTAAGAGGATGGTATAAAGATTTTTGTGAATTTTTTTTGAAATATTTAAAATTGGAGTTTTTAGAGAAATTTGAATTTATAAATTTTGAGAATTTTTGAAAAATATAATTTTTAAAAAAATCTATCAAGTTATACATCATATGAAAGCCTATTTCAGTAGCTTTAAAATGAGCCAAAGAGCTCTCTAGGACAAAGGGTTACAGAGATTTTCGTGTACGAGGGTGTGTCAATTTTGGCAATTTTTCGATTTTTCAGTAATTTTTGTTTCAGACACTAGCGGTTCGACAAATCTAGAAATTTTGTTCGGTACTGCAAAGTCTTCCAACTTACACCATCGGGCAATGGGAATGTTGTTCACTGTTGTCGTGAATACATCCCTTGTCATAGGCGAACTTCAGGTACAGTTCAGTTGCGGCGACGGGAGGAATAAGAAAGTGGATATTTCATGGCTGTAAAACATCACAAAGAGACAACAGGGAATAACAAAATCTTAATATACTTCGGTTCATTTATAAACCTTTTAGTAGAAAAGGGCCATTATCGTCCCGGTAATCCTCTTACTGTCCCAGTAATACCGTTACCGTGCTATGGAAGTTTTTCCATGCATGTTTTATAGTATTGTATTTCTTCAATTATTTGCACTTACTCAATGCATGCGTATCTTAATATTTTTTTCGTGCCTGAATAGTATATATTGATCTATGTTTACTTTTACTGACATTGTGCTGTATTTTTGCTGTATAGCTGTTCTCAGCACGCTAATAAACTATTATTATTACTATTCACGAACATTAGTCATATCTACATAGTGTTGCAGTTTCAGAAACGAAATCTTGAATGACTATCACAAGGAAAATTTTTACTTATTATGAGCAACATTAGCCAAAATTTTACAATTGTAAATTTCCAGAGTTTCTTGTTCGCTTCATTACGCATGCTTTAATTCTAATAGAACAATGCATGAAACCTTGTTGTTACAATATGTGTCGGGTTTAATTGGAGGGGTAATTGACTTAGTCTGGGGGTCACCTCTCTGAAAGAAACACTGCTTTAATGTATTATCACCTAGCTTTCATTGTTCATTCTGTAACATCGTGGACTTTAAATACATAATAGGGAGGTACCATCCTGTTGTCGACCATCCTGACTAAAGATGTTCAAAGTGTAAAAGGAAAGGTCTCACTCCATCAGTTTCACCAGGCGAATGCCGGCTGAACTGAGCCCTGACCACTATCTTCACATCCCTGTCCTCAGAAGTGATCGCCATGGGATGTCATTTCTCAGACGGACTTAGACCAGAATTGGTTTACGAGTTCAGTCGAGAAAAGGAAATTAAATTCCACGTAGAGGTGAATGTGCATTAATGAACAACCAAATGCTACCCATTCAATCTTTCCTCAATAGTAATTCTGTATTTTAGACTCGTTGTTATTCTTCATTGCTAATACCATTCATGATGTTTATATTCATGAATTAAGGTAAATTTTTTCCTTTGTTGCTGCAAAATCATCAGCAAGTTTAGCTGTGAATTTTCAAAAAAAATGGAAAAAGTTATCTGTGCCATAATGTAGGAGCAAATAGTATAACATTTCACTCGATCCAATGAAGCATCCTCAGGTACATGCATTAAATGACATTAAAACTAATACGGATCGGAGTCAAAGGACAATTAATACAGTGATATTAGATGATCGGTGTCAAGTTAAAAAAGGACCTGATATTTCTCGTGTTATTTATTTCTCCGTTAAGTATTTTTGCTTGTAGTTCTCCCACTTACATACTTCTGTGTCACTGCGTGCTCAATTCAAATGTACGAACTCTATCAAAGAAAAAATCATCTGTTAGGCTGTTCGTACAGATAGTATACATCTATAGCTCATTGTTCGATCCTGGCATCATGCACATACTGTACATGCAAATAGACAGTTCTTTTCTTTAATGTCTTGTTTTATCCATCATTGTACGATAAGAAAGAATGTCTTTTTGAACTTAAATCATAATCCCTCTGAGACCCATTTTATGCAGGGTATTTCTCCTGCGCGTACAAGAAAGCAGGTTGCAACGTGTTTTCTTTTGAACCCTTTTATGCACATACTACATGTCGCAGGAGTAACTGGAGCAAAAAGTGCCTTTTTGCATAGTATAGGGAAACCTCCGAGCAACTGAACTTAAGAACCCCTTCCAACATACTACTGAAAAATAGAAGCACATATTTACATAAAAGAAACGACTCGCGTTGTCTAGAACACGTACCTGTCTTTCAGAACAGAAAATAGGCCGCAGTTGCATAAAAGCCCCATTTGCTTCCATTGTTTTACAGAACGCGCCTGTCTTGTATGTTATGGATATAAATAATAATTAACTAGTTGTTGTAACAAGTTGACAATTTGTTAGTAAATGGGGATAAGTGGTATTGTAATATAAGTTACAGACTTGCTTGTCTCAGATATAATATCTCAAATAAATTGATCTTCTCTCGGTAAAACTTTTATTCTCAAATTTGAAGATAAGAAGATAGCAATATTATAGATAGAGCACTTTTGTTATCTACGTACCTATTAGAATAAATATGAGTATAATAACTAGCTTAGAGCTTTATTTTATTTTTTTTACATACCTTTAACCTGAATATTTAAGTACTGTGACCGGCTCGGAAGAAACAAGCCTTATGCTTAAAATGCAATACGCGCGAAAAACGCGTTTAAAATTTGGCAACATTGTACCGTTCGTTGACGAATGTTTACGATGTTTCCTGCTGTACTCAGTTATACACTGTATATCATGTACACGTGTTGTTAGTGTGCAGAGAGAAGTGTGCTAGTAGAATGTGCAACGAATACTTTTCTGTCGATGTTTGAGTGTAACTGACTGCTTGTAATCATCGAAGTTGACAATTTCCGTGTGCAGTAGCGTACTGTGTTTCGGGGTAAGAAGTTTGCGATAACTGTGTTTCCTTAGTATAGGCCTATAATAACTTCTAAACTCTTACGTATTCCTCTAGTATTGCATGCGGTACGATGGATAATTTCGACGGCATCGATCGTATTTTATTCGCGAGTGAGCCGACAGACGACAGTATCTCTTCAGACTCGGAAACGGACCATGATGACGAGGAGTTGCCTATAACAGCTATGTCGAATAGGCTTAGTACAAGTGCAGAAATGTCAAGGCAAGTGAATGAGTCACTGTCATTGATAGTGTCTCTTGAGAAATCTCGTGAAGATGCGGATGAAGAATAAAACTGTAGGCGAGTTTCCTGCAGCAACGTGCTGTACAGCACAGTGTAATCAGAAATTTCCTCGTACGTTGCCCATTGAAACATGCAAGTGTTTCATGAAGTTACAGAAATCAGAACAAGATTTGTTAATTATAGGCCACCTGGACTGTCCTCGTCAACATCCGAAACTGCTGAAGCTGAAAGAAGAATTCAAGATTACGACAGGAGCCTGAACAACTTCTTGGGCATGGAAATTAAACGGCTTCATTTTTATGTGTTATGGCGGCTCCATTTCTATCAACCAATCAAGATATGTATTTGGAACGATTTAAAATGGATGAAGCCAATGCAGTAACAACTCCTTGTGTTAGTGGTGAAAAAAGTGTTGACAACAAAATAAACAGTGAAGTGGCATACAAAGAAGCCGTCCGCTGCATATGCGGACAATGCAAGTGCTGTAAAATTAGCCAAAAATCCCGAGTTTCACAAGAGAACCAAACATGTGCAAGTGCGTTACTACTTTATGAGGGAACGTTTTCTTGATGGGGACTTACAGCTAAAATATATTAATGGAACAGATCAATTAGCTGATTTGTTAGCAAAATCTCTTGCAAGAAACCAGTTTGAGTTTTTGAGAATCAAAGTTGGTATGAGTAAAAATTGAGTTTAGGAGGAAGTGTTGTGGATAAACTCAATTTTACAATGATAAAGTGTGTTAGGTAGTTTGCAACATTGTCATTGGTAAAAGAAGAAGGAAGGGGAGAATGGTTGTAGTCGTCTTTGTATAATAGGGAAGATTTACTTTAGATAGCGTTTATAGTTACCAGTATTTAGCCTGTAGTCTCGTTTGTTAAAATAAATAGTATTTAGTCACTTGAAGTGCGTATAACTGCATAAAACAAATTATCTGCTGTACGTGTTAGTACTTACTTGCAAAACACACTCTGCAACATTAGACGCCACCTTCTAGCAACACTCGAGCTACCGGTACCTCTTTAAGTCAGTCGCCACAAATCCAGACGTCGACCGACCAGCATACGACGGCATTCTGCTCATACGGAATGTTCGCTAATAACACCCGGAAGCTGGCTCCTTTTCAGCCATTTGTTATTTGATTTTTAATACATATTGATCGATCGATATTTTGCGTTGTCTAAATTCATGTATTAAAATTGTACATTAATACAGAATGTATCGAAAAGAATCATCCGATTTCGAATGGCTATATTTTTTAAACTAATGAACATAGAATTTTACAGTAAATTTTAAAGCACATATCTGAATATAACGTTTTAGTTACAATGTCCATAAATGTGCTCTCCCCCTTACACACGAAATACGTCTACACTATAGTCGAACTCTTCCCATGCATGAGCTAGCATATGAAGTGTTACTGTAGCCATTTCTGCTGTTATGCGGTGTTGCAGTTCGTCAACAGTGTTTGGTAGAGGGGACACACATACAGAGTGTTTCGCATAATCCCAAAAAGTAAAGATCGGATACCTTGCAGCAGCGGCTGCAATAACACCTGACATGCGATCTCATGTATGCGAAGAATTGGACTACTGTGCAGATGTATGCAGTGCTTTATCCTGTCTCCTCTCTTTTGGACAGGAGTTTCATTTTCTAGGGAGTGAATACCAGATATGAACTTTAAAAGTCCTTGGTATGAAACTTTAATTTTATAATAAACAATACTTTGCCTCGTTTGTTTTTAAATATTGAGTACTAACAAGTTTTCTTTTACTATAATATGACATGTATTCTGAATACAACACATCGACATACATAGGGCCAAACGGGATAATTGGTGACTGTAGTAATTGGAGACGAGGTAACTGAGGAACAATAAGAAATATCACAATCGTTGAAAGTATTGAATGCTGCACGTGTTTTTCTGCAAGCCATCGAAATTTCTGCTTTCAATTTGCCTCAGAAAGAAGAAAGGCACTGTTTTCCCCGAACACTTGCAAAATAATTCATGTTTGTATTTTGATAAAAGTCTGACTTGAGCTCATCTTCAACAAAATAATCGAAATAATTCCTACTATTTTTATACATAGTTGTAGAGGTGGGTTCTCAACCTTTCGATACCACCGATAATTGCAAAATATTGGTATCGATCGATACCTCAACTAATAAACTCAATACTTTTTTATATTTTTTGACACTGATATCTTTCGCTGTAAATAATCCTATGGTAGAACTTACACCTTAAAGATTCTTGAATTTGAATATTATTTATGGCTTTTAGGGATCTATGACTCAGGACAGAGTTAAATTATAGGACAGCAATACATTTACATTTTAATTTTAAATAATATGTGTATGAATTAATACACTGACATTATGAAAAAATATCAAATATCAAGTATCGAAGGTAAGAAATAAGTATCAAGTGTATTGAGAAATTCTCGTATCGACCGATCTCTAGTTCTTAAGAGAAGTTCATAACGCCATTCAAAATATTTAGTACTGAATGAAAGCATTCTCAGACACACAAAAAGACTAGAGACAGAAAAGTGTCAGATTTTTACCTTCCTCACCCCATTCTATGTTTGCTTTTTTCGCACCCACTTTGAGTTATGTTAAAAAAAAAAAGCTGGGAAAGCAAAATACAAACAGTAATATTCTTCCTCTGAATATAATACTGCAACGAAATGATTCTTCAGTATTCAAAAGAAAAATATTTTGAAGGAAATTTCCTGGTTTCATATGTTGGGAAGAAGATCGTGTCTGAAAATAAAATACCAATTGGTGAGAATTTTTATTATCCTTTAGTTCTTCGACGCCTCGCATGGTCTCTGCTGCAGCTAAAATAGCCCAGTAAATGAAGGACCAAAAATGGTGTCGAGCTGAAATAATTTATAAAAAGCTAATTTTTTCAGGATTTGCTCTTTGTGGCCTCCCAAATGAAATCCCAAAAGTCCCCTAAAATCGCATGTTTGCTTCACCCCCAAAATGGCGGACAAAGATGGCGGCCGGGCTCGCAACATATACCCTAGTGGAATTTATTCAAATGTCTGTAAGTCAGTCCCTAATTGACCTAGACAGTTGAAACAAGAATCAAATAACGCAGAATAGAACACAGCTTCAATGTGTGTATGTTTAAGGTCCATTCCACCAAGCCTCGCCTGAGTTGCGGGGGGGAATGACAAATTCACACATTTTCATGAAAAACACCTAGCGAAACGCCACCTCTGTGGTACCCCAGGACTAAATGAAACAAACTGTTTCTGGTCGTTTTCATCACAAGAACACAAAATGTATACGTTGCAGTTTGTCAGTTGGTATAGCCTTTACAGTATATATAGTATATAGCCTATAAAGTATATTCCTTTACATTAAAAACATACAAAGTTAGTGGTTTTTAAAGCACTGTTTGGCAGTTTTGTTTGAAATTAATTGGCAACACTGTTTACTTCCGTCCCAGAGGTTTTCTTAGAGTCATTGATGTCAGACGTGTTTTCGGTTCGCGAGTGATTTTTTCCCCCACCGGGATCTGTGTAGTTGTCGTACAGTGTTCAAACTGATATCACATAAAACAATAACAGACTCGCATATAAACATACTAATTATTTCGCTTACGTTATATTTGTTCTCGCGTGCGTGTGTGTCCGCCTGCCTACGTATACAAGTATGTTTCCGCAATTGTGTTTCTTTGTGTTGTGATCTATGGACCTAACAATGGAAGTAGAACTGGATATCTGTGTTATTTGCAACACACCACTGAGCGCTGGGAAAACTGTTAATGTAACTACGCGCGGGTTGCCTGCTCTGGTAAGTGCAAGTGTTTCTCGGGGTGATGGGCTAGATACACATTTTAAAGATGTAAGCAGTGTTTGCGTACATGTTGAATGTTGTAAGAACTACACTCGGGCCTCTACTATTAAAAAGGATATTAAGAAAACACTTCCGGTAGATGAAACGGCCACCCCCAACACATCAAGGGTTTCACCACGCACTACGGCACCGTCTTTTGATTTTAAAAGGGATTGCTTATTGTGTTCAAAAGAGGCGTCATTTAAAACAGAATCGAAAAAGCATCAGAATTATCGAAGATCAATTCATAAAGTTACTACGCTCAGCATTAAGGGGTCTATAGTTGATCAAGCAGAAAAACGTAAAGATGAATGGGGTAGGTTAGTGCTTGTTAGAGTGAACAGTGTAGTGGACTTAGTGGCAGCAGAAGCAAAGTACCACAGAGATTGTTTCGCTTCATTCTTTAACCCTGTAACATCTGAAACAGCGGGAAGACCAATTGAGGATAGAAAGCGAAAGGCTTTTGACAAACTTTGTACTTTTGTAGATGAAGAAGATGAATGTCAATTTTCAATGAGCCAGTTGTATGAACGAATGATATTTTATTTGGACGGCGCTGAAGGATACACATCTAATCAAGTAAAAAATCTTCTGAAACAGAGGTACGGGGACAGACTGGTAATAACAGAGGGATGTTTTGGCTATGGAAGAGATCCTGTACTTACTTTTAAAAGTGCAACAAAAAAGCTATTACATGATTCCTGGTACAAAAAGAGAGAAGTAAATGAGCAAAATGAGAGAGAACGTATTGTTACAATGGCTGCAAAAATAATTAGAGAAGATATTCAATCTCAAATCTATAACAATACTTGCTATCCTACAACGGAGCACATGTTTCATAATGAGGACGATCTCATTCCAGAGTCTTTGAAATTATTTGTTCAGGCCGTGACATCAAGCAAAAAAGGTGATCCGAATGTGCTGTATCGAAAACGTCTCATGATCTACCATTCTATTATTTCAATGTGTCGACAACGTACTTTTATATCACCAATCCAACTAGCAGTTGGAGTTTACTGTTTGCGACATTATGGATCTCGACAATTGATCGACATCCTTCATAGTCTTGGGATGTCGACCAGCTACAGCGAAGTAAGAAGATATGAATATTCTAGAATGTGTTCGAATATTCCAACAGAACCTCAACATTCAGAAAATTTGATCCAGTTCGTGTTTGATAACGCAGATATCAACACGAGAACATTAGATGGTCATGGTACTTTTCACAGTATGGGTGGGATAAGAATATCTACACCACCGGAGAAAATCTGCGAAGATACGTCTTGTACCGCCTTCAGCAGATATGATATCTGCTCTTGCTAGAAGAAATATAACATTTTACAAAAGGCCAATCAACAGTGGACTCTTAAATATGGAAATAAAGAGCCTGATGCCAGCAGAGGATATGACAGTACCTAATCTCCATCACGCTGTCTTTACAGATAAGGTTTGGTTGATGATGGATCTCACGAAAAGTTCACCTAAACCATCTTGGAATGGCCTCATGCACGCTATCACTCAATATGATAACCCACAGTTTAATATGAGCAGCGTAACTGCGGTCCCTTTCTTCAATATGGCAGCAGCAAACCTCAGCACAATTTATACTTCTCTTCTGTTCGCATGCGAGGAAAGTAAGAAAATGGGACAGGATTCCTGCATTGTTACATTTGACCGGCCTCTTTATTGGAAGGCTGTAGGAATTGTCGCATCAGCGGACCCAGACAGTGATTTAGCTAAAGTAGTAGTCAAACTGGGAGGTTTTCACTTATTAATGTCATATTTATATACTATTGGGCACATTATGTCAGGTAGTGGACTTGAAGAACTTTGGGCTTTATTGTATGCGCAAAATACTGTTGTGCACATGTTCAGTGGAACTGCATACGCAAGAGCATTGAGAGCACATTTTCTGACATACATAGCCGTCTACCAGCAACTTTGGAAGTATTGTTACTTAGGCGATGAGGATAAGGAAAGTAGAATACGTTCCAGTTGTGATGATTTAATATCAGGGATTAAAACTTTAAATGACCTGATGGATCATCCTGACATGAAAGAACTAATAGCAGATCTAGCCGAGGTAAAGACACAAATGAAGGATAAAGACCGAACAGCAAAATTGTGGCTGCAATACGTGGAACAAGTACAAATGATAATGCTTTATATTCGAGCTGAACGTACTGGAGACTGGGATCTTTATGATTATACACTTAAATGCATGCTCCCCTACTTTCACGTAGCTGGACATCTGAATTACGCGAAATCTATTCAATGTTATCTGCAACAGATGGAAGAATTGAAAATTAAAATGAAACCAGAAGAATTTGCGAAACTTTTTCACAACGGATATTTTACTGTTCGGAGGAAAGACTGTTACTAGAGTGGAACTGCAGCTGATATGGTAATTGAGCAAAGTCTGATGAAAGCGATGAAAGTTTCAGGAGGTTTGAGTCATGGCCGAGGTACGAATTCCACATTGGCTCGTTGGGTTTTGTCATTTCCTATAACCATGGAGGTAAGTGAAGCCTTAGAACACTTCTGTGGAAAACGTTCATCATCATCGGAACAGCATGTAGAACTTAGACCTTCCCGCCAATCTAGAGATGATGAAGACATCAAAAAACTTTCTGATTGGCTCACTCTTCACAACCCCTTTGAACTTAACCAAAAAGAGCACCTCATCAATATTGCAACAGGGTTAGTGGCTGACGTCAAAGTGAATTGTGAGAGAGCGGTAGAGATTGGGTCGAAATCATTGTCTGAAATGATGGGTAAAACATTTGGAAATATAGTTTTGAAGAGAAAAGATAAAGTCGTGCCAATATCTGCAACACACAATACAATTAATACTAGAAAGGAATCTATTAGCATCAATCCAATTCAGCTTTTAAGTCGGATTGCTGCTGTGCTGCAGTCACATGAGGAATTGCCGAAATATTTTAGATATGAACTCGATCCTTATCCTCCATTTTAATTTGATGACATTTCTATGCGAAAAACCAGAAAATCTGTAATTATGGATATTATAGAGGCTATCGAACCCTGTGTGCAGCCTCCATCAGAATTAAGATACATTGTAGATGGTGGCTTCCTACTTCATGCTGTTATTTGGTCGGGTGTTGACACATATGCAGAAATTTGTAAAAAATACGTACAATATGTACAGAATCATTTTTCGCCCTGTGAAGCAGTAGTTTTTGATGGGTATGCGACTGGCAATACCAAAGATGTTGAACGGCAGAGAAGAATTATGTCAAAGATGTCTGCTACAATTGCATTTGAGGAATATATGAAGGTAACAACTGATCAAGCACACTTTTTACGTAACTCTGAAAACAAGGCTCGCTTGATTGACATCCTTAAGACTCAATTTCACTCTGCTGGTATTACAGTGTACCAAGCTGAAGGAGACGCAGATGCTCTAATTGCTGCTACTTCCATTAGTATTGGGAATAAAAATATTTCTGTTGCTGTTGTAGGAAGTGACTCTGACTTGCTCTCGATTTTAATTGCTCATGGACATCCACACACTACAATATATTTCATGAAGTCACAAACTAACAAAAATGAAGTCAAATGCTTCCACATTTGCAATATCCAGAGAAACCTAGAATCACTTACAGACAGTTTTTTGTTCTTCCATGCCGTCACAGGATGTGACACGACTTCTGCTATATTCAACAAAGGAAAACAGAGCGCATTCAAGATTTCTCAGAACGACCAAGAACTCTCCAAAGCAGTTACAGCGTTCAACAACTCTGATCTAGATCCCAAAACAATAAATGAGGTAGGAGAAAGATTTCTTGTGAGGTTATATGGAGGAAAGAACAATGTTTCTTTAGATGAGCTCAGATATAATTTGTACAATAAAACAGTAGCTAGGAAACTATCTTCATCATTCAATTTAGCAACGTTACCTCCAACAAGTGCAGCTGCTTCCCAACACTGTCTTTGTGCTTACCTTCAAGTACAGCAATGGTTAGGGAATAATTTAGAACCAGCAGAATGGGGGGCACTCAAGGGAAGGTAAATTGTTTTCAGTGACAACAAACTTACCGGCTGTTCCTGAAAGCATGCTCAACCTGATATCGTGCCAGTGCAAGATCACAACACAGAAAGACTGTGGCGATAAATGCGAATGCAGAAAGGTCGGACTCGTGTGTTCCAACATGCCAGTTGCTGATGATTCTGAAGATGATGACGCCTTTTTTTAATAGAAGAAAGAAATAGGAGGCGAATCATTCTCAAGGTTATTACAGGTAAGTTTAATTATTTTACTATCAACATTCTTCAACATTTGCTGTTTAAAATAGTGAAAACACGACTGACCTAGCTTTAAATAGAATAAGTTATTAAAGAAATAGGAGAGTAAGTGCTGCGAGCCCGGCTGCCATCTTCGTCCGCCATTTTGGGGGTGAAGCGAACATGGGATTTTATGGGACGTTTGGGATTTCATTTGAGAGGCCACAAAGAGTAAATCCTGAAAAAATTAGCTTCTTATAAATTATTTTAGCTCGCAACCCCATATTTACTGTATTTTCCGGCCGCCATCTTTGTCCGCCATTTTGGAGGTAAAGCGAACATGGGATTTTAGGGGACTTTTGAGATTTCATTTGGGAGTCCACAAAGAGTAAGTCCTGAAAAAACTAGCTTTTTATAAATTATTTTAGCCCGCAATCCAATATTTACTGTATTTTCCGGCCGCCATCTTTGTCCGCCATTTTGGGGGTGAAGCGAACATGGGATTTTAGGGGACTTTTGGGATTTCATTTGGGATTCCACAAAGAGCAAATCCTGAAAAAATTAGCTTTTTATAAATTATTTCAGCTCGTAACCCCATATTTACTGGGCTAAAAGAAGCTCATCGTCTAAAGTTTCAGGAACAGAGCTTGAATTCTTTCTATTGTCAAATTCCCTTTCCCTTAGCTTATAAAACCTGTAAAACGACGTTCTTTTCTGTAAATGCGCTGCTGACCTCGTTATAAAACAAACAATTAAAAGCATTCTCAAGTTGCGGCTACTTTCAGTAATTCATTAACCAATCCAGCCACATATACACATACAGATACCCACATACCGTCATCAAATAAGAAGACGGACAATTTGTACTATCGTTCAACTGTGCGTAAAAAAGAGTATAATAATACTTCTCTTTTTAATATTTTCGGTGTGTGTGTGTGTGTGAGTGAGAGAGAGAGAGATAGAGAAGGCAATTTGCCTGGGTGTGCCTATAGTTTGTCCCTCATATATCGACTGGGTCTAATGAGCTCAATCCTCAAAAGGAAGCTGTCAGAAGTGATAGAAAAAGCATGACAAAAGTCGACTTGATCCAGATGGAGGGGAAATGCTCGTGTTCCTTAACAAAAACCTATAACATCCAGTCACTGGAAAGTATTTTAGGTGGTATTTGTTTTATTTTGATATACCATATTAAGTGAGCGAAGTATTAACTTTAACAGTTGCAAATTAAAAAAGAAGTCTTCCTCTCTTCTGTAAAATAAAATGATAAAGAATTGCATAGTTAAGATCAAATTGTACAAAATTATTGTAAATATTTAAGAGAGAACAAGATTATACAGTAGAACAATTAAACGATAGAAAGCATTATATTTATATACTACTTTTAATTACATATGTATCATTTGCATTGTAGAACAATGTTGAAGAAAGTATCGAGTATCGATGCTCAGAAATAAGTATCAGTAGCGAGTATCGAGTAAGGAGAAATTCTAGTATCGACCCATCTCTACACAGTTGGAAAGTTTAAGATAATATATACATGAAGATTGAAAAAGCGTAAGCTCTGCATTGTATTATTGAAGGTATTAACATATCAACATTTCTCCCTACAATTTAAAATATGGGGTAGACTTGACTTCTGGGGTAGAAATGACACATATGCTATGTTGAAACTGGATGGTGGGGGGTAATTGCTGTTATCTGCATTGTGTTAAGAGGACCTGTTGTCAAGGAACACGATAAATTCAACACATTTCACATATACATAATGTGTAATGGTAAGTTTTCTTTTTAAGTGTGTATTTTTTATAGCTTATTTCCTGTATTTTGCAAAATAGCCTAATCTAGATCAAGAGAAGTTATGACAGAAACTTAAGATGACGAAACACTACAGGTAGTCTTCAAACTGCAATAAATTTTCCACGTAGATTTCTTAGAAAGCAGACCTTAATTGGTAAATGTATTTTTCCTGAAAGTGTATTTTCGATTTTTTTAACATTTAATCCTATACAGCACAAGTACGTCCAATGGATATTCCTTACATAGAGTTCGTGTCTACTGGACTTTCAATGGAGGAGGCAAGGAACGTCCATCGGACGTTCAAAGTGGACTCTTTGGGTACATCCAGTGAATGCTCATTTGTGGTAAGTTTATGGACATATACGGGCCATAACTGATGCCCATTGGATATCCAATAACACACACACGTATGTCCAATCGACATCGTTTGGATTACCCATTTTCTATTCATGGGACGTCCAATAGAGCCCCAAGAGCAAAATGTGAGCCAACGTCGAGCCTCTGGTGGCAAAATCCACGCCAACGTCGGCATGAGACGTCCATCCAACGAGCGGATGTTGCACAAAAATCAAATTTCTGCAGAGCACGCTGGCTCGACGTCGGAGTCTTCAACTTGTACACACAGAAACCCTAACCAAACGAGCACCTTTTTCAGTTGACCAAAATGGAGCGTGACCATGACGGAAGGTTGCTGTGCTGTGTATTGGTATACATATTTTGTTGGACTTTGTCCATTGCCTTCATGATCATATTCATTGTTTGAAACTGTCAATTGTCTGCAGCGGGATTTGAACCAAGAACCTTCCTATTTATATATTCCGTCAACGTTTTGGTATCATTTTTTGGCATCCCCTGGACATACTATGGTGTGGTGTGTGAGATGATGTAAATTATACTCAGTTGCAAAATTGCCATATCTTCTCATGTAAGTTTTAAGATATATTATACCCATAGAACTTACTGGGGAGGGGAAGGTTAACAAGAACTTATTTTCTTGAAATCTAAGTTTCCTTCATTTTTTACGCCAGTACAACTTTTAAAGAACATAACTTTCTCCTAACTTGAGACAGAAACATGAAGCATGAAGCAAAATGCAGGTAAAATAGTGCTTTCTGTCACTATTGTTACACACAAGAAAATGGTGTCAACATTTACCCCAACTCATGGTATAAATGTTAATTTGCGTCTGCTTTCAGGAAAATGTCTTTTCTTGGATCAACTGAATAAAAAATTGGTTTCCATATTATACAGACAACACACACTATCAGTATGAATGTCCACTGTTGTATGTCAATGTCTCCTTAAAGTGTAGTAACATGTAGACAAATTCGAAGAATATTTTAACATTTGTCCACCTGACCCTACATTATATTGCAACACACATTCTCTAAATGTGCACAATTATCCTCGCACTCATTTCAAGGGAAACAATTAAATATTTTGAGGTGGCTTCTGATACAAATTATGAAGAATGTTTTTCACCTGTACTGAGCAAAACTTCTCCAAAGCTCATGAGGACAATACATGATTGAATTCAAATTGGCCAAGGGTAAGGCATTGTCTCAATTTATTTACAGATACAACCCATAGTAGAAAATTACCATTCCAACAGAGATGAGTTTGTTTTCGTTAAATAGTAATAATAATAATTTTTCAACTTGTACAAAACAAAATTTCAAAGCTAAAAGTAAGCGTCTAACATATAATGCACTTATTTACACCGCAAACAAACTGCTATCTCCTGCCACATTTCTTTGAAACTATCTACCGTCTGCGTTTAGTAGACGAACGTGGTTAATTGAGAATCTGGACTTTTCAAAGGAGTTTTGAGAGAATGAATAGTAGTAGACGAAGCATTCAATTTCTAATTGCGTACTTTGTAGAGCTTTGAAAACGTCAGCAAGAATTTTTGGAGGGGATAATAAAAACTTTGCGGGGGGGGACTCCCCATTAATGGCTCTGTATAAAACACTGGATGTATGCCGTGCGTCAGGGGGTGGGCACATTCAGCATTTATGAACACTGCAAGTAAACCTTTAGATTCAGATATATAATTTAAAATTTGCAACAAGGTTATATGTTCATTGGCTTAAAAAATATAGCTCTTTGAAATACGACGATTCTTTTTGAAACACCCTATATATTGTTTTTTAATCGATTGTATGTTATTATTATTGTAGAACGTTATTTTTTATACTGGTTGTTTGATTTCCAACGATTTTGGATCCAAGCTACATAGAATAATGATATCCAAAGATTTTTCGATATGATAATATTCAACTTTTAATTATTCTTTGATATAAATGAAAGTCGATGTCCGATTTACGAAAATGTATTCGATTTCAACAATATCTCGACATGAACATGTAATATTTGATATATAGATTGTTGTTATACTAGCCAGTGATTGCTAACTTCGATATCGGAATGAGGAAATCGCAAACTCTATGTGTGAACTCAAATACAGTTTACAGGCCCACCGCCTGTAGTGGTGGGAAGACGGAAAATTTAGGGGCCACGAGTCACGGTATATTATTTTACCACCTATTTGCAGACATGCTTATAAAAAGTCAAGAAAATTTAAGGGGGTCCCTCGCTGGCTATAAGCCTGACTCTGTATGTCTACAAGCTACAGTTATTTGAAAAAATAAATATTTCCCAACAGAGTAACAAATAACCGTTATAATTATTTATTTTATAACTTAGGTTTGCAACATCACTGCAATAAAATTTATCTGTTTGACTCTTCCAAACAATCCTGTAAAGATAACGCTGCAATATTTATAAATCAATGACATACTTATCGACAGATATCACTTAAAGGTCACCTTTTATTTTTATTTTTTTAAAGTGTCTGATATCTATAAAACAGTAATTAGAAGTTAATACCCTGTCACATCATGGCTCACACTGAAATTTCGTATCAATTGATGGCATACGAAAGCAACCCTGTCTTTGATTTGATTTATTGATAGGAATCGTAGATTGTGTAATACGTCACTGGCATTTGGCATGCAAACTTGAATTGATTATAACCAGCCTCCGTACTTCAGGTGTTAATGTCGAGGACTTTGGAACACCAATGTTAGGCACGCGGCTTCGAACACTGCAGCCGATCATCCTGAATGAAGTTTTCTAAGTTTCTCTAGGCGAATGCAGGGATGGCACGTTAAGTAAAGCCCAGCCGATATATTCCTCATCCTCTATTATGCCTAAGATGTGTAAAGGACGTTAATAAATTGAAAATTAAATTGATTGTAGCAATTGTTACAAACGGTTTTCTTGGTAAAAATTCACGTTGAACTTCAAAATTTATGTGCTCCTTGGGTTCTGAATTGAAGTTATTTATGGCGGGTAGGCATATTTGGTTCAGGCTGGGGTAGGGGAGAGGATGTGAAAGATACCAGCCAGGGCGTTACTTAAGATTCCATCCTGAGATTTGCCAGGTGAAACTGAGGTAAAGCCTAGAGAACCTCAGTCAGAATGGTCGGCCGTGGGGTTTGAACTCACTTGCCTACCCATTGGTGATCCAAAGTTCGCAACTTTACCGCCTGGTTCCTAGCTTCTGAAGTCGATTCCAGTAAATATTTTGCTTGCCCCTAGGGGAAGGAAAGGAAAAAGTTAAAGATGTTGAAAATTTGAATTTCTGAGATTTGCAACCCCTTTATGTCTAAATCTTTGCCATTATGTTGGGAGAAAATAGCAAGGCAGTGCTGAAGGTATATAATTGAAGGTTTCAAACCGATATTTGCCTGGTGCTATTGCGGAAAGTATTGTAAAACATATGTCAGGATGGCCGGGATGAACGGGACTCGAACCCGCTTCTCTTTGCTTAGTAATTATATAAACTCAACGACTGAAAGAACTAGACCACGGAGGTTGACTGAGAAGGTTATGGGCCCTGTTGTTGTTGTTTTTTTTTAAGACAAATTCTAGTATTCCCATTCCCAGCGAAAAGATGTAAAATTTCCGATGTCAGTCAAATTGGTCACTCTAAGCCAAACCCAAACTTGGGTTCACTAGTGCCAATCTCTAGGAATTAAGTACTGCTGCAATGTATTTTACTTTTTCTCTTGGTTATTGCAATTGACTGCAGAGTCTACGTTTATTCTTTCATTTTACAATTTACGGCAATATTTTCCAAAGAGTACGCCACTGGAAAAGATTACAGAATAGGGGGGTAAGAGTATTTTTCCTGATTGCAACAGTTTGTTACGTGGATCGTTCCATAATATCTGTATTTAAAGAGTATCTATTATAGCTGAGAAATTAGTTTCTAAACTGAATTATGTGAATCACTTATGTTTTACATAACCAAACCGCACTATAATTTTAATTGTAGGTGTTCTCTGAGTTAGACCACCATGAAAAATTCTTGATGTACTAAGAGCGCCGTGAAAGTTTGAGAATGTCTAATTTATAGGTTTTAGATTCAACTGAGGCTCTTAGGATCCAGCATACATCTGAGTCATTTTCGGGGCAGGAATGGGGAAATTAGCGACCTGGTCTTAGTTTATGACTACCCCGCTATACAGTTCATTAAAATGAGGAAAATTCTGAAAGTAAGGAATGATCACTACCACTCGAACCTGTGTGTCTCCTATCTTCACTCCTGAATTATACTGTCTCCTATCTTCGGTCCTCATTTACACTGTTTCCAATCTTCAGTTCTCAGCAAACTGATAATTCGAAAAAAAAAAAAAAAAAGTAGATGGTGAACGGATGCATCGAATCTTAATTGATTGTTGTATTTCAACATTCGTCTCGTGTAGCTGAAAGACTTGAAATCAGTTTCCAGTCGTCTTTGTGTCGATTTCTTGACTCAATAGGAACTAGACTCGGCAAATTCTGACTGCTCTACTTCCGAGATGAGATCTTGATTTTACCAAACCGATGACAGGTGAGTGTATGAATGAGGAGAGACACAATTTCTTATTGTTTTTGTACTATTAAAATGAACTCTTGTCTTCCGAATTTTGGGTCAAACCAACCAAAATGTGATGTTTTCGAACTGGTTAACTTTCGTATTGAGATGAAATAACTGAAAATATCATAGATCATTTGTAATGACAATTATTACTCGTGCCATCTTCGTTCAAAATGGCAGCCATCAAAATTAACCTTTTTGTGTATCATACTTGTAAGTTCTAAATTCATCCAGATTTGCAGGGATGGTGATGTTCTTAAGTCAGTCCGTACCGTACGTGTATTATTCTTTTGTTGTGTACTTCTAGTGTTGCACACGAGACGAGATTTAGGCTGTCTCGTCTCGAAAATGTCTTATTCAGGGGGTGTCTAGTCTCGAAAAGATGTATATTGTACATTACGAGATCTCTGTCTTGTCTCCTTTTCGATAGCTATTTCTCTGTCTCGTCTCGCCTCGTGGGCAACACTATGTACACAATATCAGTGCATAGTTATTATGTAACGTCCTGTATGTTACGTTTCATTCAGTTACATTCATAAGCAGGGGTGCATTCGTAAATTTTCCAGTACAGGAACATTTCAGTTTTTACCATAACTAACTAACTCTAACTCTATGGCTTATGGAACTCGCAAGTTCATCGCCGCAGTAACAAACGTTCGCCATTGGATTCTATCCTGGGCAGTATCAAGCCAGTTTTCATCACGAACACCTACTTCTCGAAGATCTCTTCTAATATTGTCCTCCCAACGACGTCTCGGTCTTCCCAATGGCCTCTTTCCATCGGGCCTTCCAACCAGGATTGAATATAATCTTCGTTTTTCCCCCATCCGAGCTACATGCCCTGCCCACCTTAGTCGTCTCGATTTCATTATTTTTACAACATCTGGTGAATCGTACAGTCCGTGGAGTTCTTCATTATGCAGTCTCCTCCACTCTCCAGTCATCTCGTCCCGTTTCGGCCCATATATCTTTCTCAAAACCTTATTTTCAAATACACGCAATTTATGTTCATCTGCTAGGGTCGTACTCCAACTTTCGCAACCGTAAAGTATTACCGGCAGAATAACCGTTCTGTATATTTTTAATTTCAATTTCCTTGATATTAATCGCGATGTTAGAAGTTTTTGGACTGAATAGAAACATGCGTTCCCCGATACTAAGCGACTTTTTATTTCTTCCGTGACCTCATTTTTGCTTGTTACGTATGCTCCCAAGTATTTAAATTTGTTTACTTTCTCTATGACCTCATCCCTAATTCTTATGTTTTTAATTCCTTCATTCCCTGTGCTTCGGCTTGTTACCATGTATTTTGTTTTATCTATATTTACCTGTAGACCTATCTCATCGCACGCTTCTACTAAGACATCGGTGTTGCTTTGTAGTGCATCTATATCGTCCCCTATTAAATCTACATCATCCGCGTATACAAACAGTTGATTCAAACCATTCAATGATAGTCCCTTTTTGTCCCCTTTAATTTTTAAAATCGCATATTCTAACGCGAAGTTAAACAGTAGTGGTGACAAGGCATCGCCTTGTTTCAATCCGTTGCGAATCCTGAAACTATCTGACATATTATTACCTATCCGTACTCTGCTTATGGGGTCGCTGAGACACATCTTCACTAGTTGAACCAATTTTTTCGGTATTCCAAATCGTATCAGGATACTGTATAACTTTTCCCTTTTGATAGAATCATATGCTTTCTTAAAATCAATGAATAGCTGATGAACCGTCCCATTGTATTCCCATTTCTTCTCCAAAATTTGTCTCAAAGCAAAAATCTGGTCCAACGTGGATCTATTTCTTCTAAATCCACATTGGTGATCTCCAATTATTTCATCTACGTATACATTTAGGCGTGTTAACAGAATATTACTTAATACCTTGTAACAAGTTGGAAGTAACGAGATTCCGCGGTAATTATTGCATTCCGACTTATCGCCTTTTTTGTAAATCGGAACAATTATTGATGTTTTCCATTCCTTTGGGAGCTCCTCCTTTCTCCATATAGCACTTATCAATTTATGTAGTTCCTTGGTTAGTGCCGTTCCTCCTGCTTTAATTAATTCGGCTGGAATATTGTCTATTCCTGGTGATTTGAAATTTTTCAATTTCTTAACCGACATTTCGATCTCGATCTCGCTAGGTTCGGGAATCCACGGTTCTGCGGTATGGATTTCAAATTCCTCTGTTTGTTCCCCGCTGTGTACATTAAGAAGTTTGTCGAAATAACTTTTCCACACATCGACAATTTTAGTCGGATCCGCCTGAAGATC